>ONZH01030439.1:0-46207 GCA_900303285.1 Rhinella marina | reverse complement strand
GAACTGGATTATGCGTGAACGCGTAGAGAACTGCTTGGGAAGCTACTTAAATATTTATGCCTGTGATTGTATTGACTATTCATGTTTTTTTTTGGTCCATTTGGGTGTCGGATTACCCGTTGCATTGCTATAGGCATCCTAACGTCTCTACCGACTATACTATGAGTACGTTAAATGTTATAAGGGTGCGCTAACAGGTGGCATGTTTAGACCTTGCGTTTTACCCTCAGATCTGCCAAAAACTTGCTGCGGATAGGGTGTCATGGCCAGAGAGGGTGCTTACAAGTTCAAAAGTTCAAGTCAATCCACTTCAATAATTTTCCATAGAAAGCGACGTCGTCTATATATCGTCTCCATGACTTCAACAGCAGATTGATACAGGTTTTACTGAGATATTATTACCTGCTTCTTACAAAACTTCATACAGAGGTTCATATAAGATCTGGAAAAAGTGGTGCTGGAGAGCTAGAACCACTATGCTGCCCAACATGTTCTGACAGGTCAGTCACAGTTTATATATCCAACTGGGGGCAGTGTTCTGTTCTAGATCTTAAACCCCTATTTGTAATTGACATGCTCCTCAGCTGATTTCCTGCTTCTATCACCAGAAAGTCACTGGTAATGTAATCCCCTAATACATATGTGAAAGTTTCTTTTATAAATCTAGGAAGCAGGTGTTAGTGCACGTTATGGTAAAAGGTGAAGCTATAAAAAGAAAGGAAAAACAGTCAGTCAGAAAGTCATGACTTCAATCACTCAGCAGAGAGCCTGGATAGCTCAGTCGGTAGAGCATCAGACTTTTAATCTGAGGGTCCAGGGTTCAAGTCCCTGTTCGGGCGTCAGCTTTTAGGATAAGGAATCAAACACGTTAAAAAAAATCTCCAACTTGTTATTTCCATGAAAGTAAGGTATTTGACGCAAAGAATCAAAAGTGATGAGAAAAATGAAGACTGCGACAGTGACTTGGAAACGAGGTTGGATCGACTCACTCGGAAAACACCACAAAAGCTGATTTAGGAGCTAAATACTTTCTCCTTTGACCTTTTTCTTATGGGAGGATTTACAAAGAACCGATTACATCTTATAGGTGTAACAATGATATGATGATAAGAATGGAGATGAATGTTTTGGATAGATAGAGGGTGGTGGGCCCAGCCTGACTTAGGCAGTGGTGTCGCTAGAAGTAGGTACCACTGGTTCCCCAGGAACGGCTACATTTAACTGTATCCATATCTAGACTTTTTTGAAGACTGTGACAGTGACTTGGAAACGAGGTTGGATCGACTCACTCGGAAAACACCACAAAAGCTGATTTAGGAGCTAAATACTTGCCCCTTTGACCTTTTTCTTATGGGAGGATTTACAAAGAACCGATTACATCTTATAGGTATAACAATGATATGATTATAAGAATGGAGATGAATGTTTTGGATAGATAGAGGGTGGTGGGCCCAGCCTGACTTAGGCAGTGGTGTCGCTAGAAGTAGGTACCACTGGTTCCCAAGGAACGGCTACATTTAACTGTATCCATATCTAGACTTTTTTAGGGGCCGCCATGTATGTGGAGCTATTACTGTCACTATTTCCTTGTCATAATTAGTTTTGGGGACACTATGTGTGGCACTACCCACCGTGTGGTACTAGTATTTTTAGGAGGGCTATCTAGGGAAACTACTGACACAGAGCTAAAGTGGACAAAAGAGTCAGTATGTTATGTCAATCTTCAGCTCCCTATAGCCCGGGGCAACAGCCCACCCACAATGTATGCGTGAACTATTAGCATATCCATTCCCAGAATTCCCAGCTCTGCATTTACTGACTGCTGGGTGTCTCCACAGGTTTAATCACTACACTGTGTTAGCTCTTCTATGCCTCACTAGTAGAATTTCAGCTTTGCGCAGTGGCAGTATCATAGCCCATGAGGTTTATCCGAGGCGTGATTATTGCTAATTGAAAACTTTTCCCAATACCCCGCCATGATGACTTGAAATACAGTCAGCATTGGCAATTTTTGATAGTCTCTGAGGAGACTGGATTATGCTGTGAACGCTAGAGAACCTGCTTGGGAAGCCTACTTAAATAATTTATGCCTGTGATTGTATATGACTACTTCATGTTTTTTTGGTCCATTTGGGTGTCGGATTACCCGTTGCATTGCTATAGGCATCCTAACGTCTCTACCGACTATACTATGAGTACGTTAAATGTTTATAAGGGTGCGCTAACAGGTGGCATGTTTAGACCTTGCGTTTTACCCTCAGATCTGCCAAAAACTTGCTGCGGATAGGGTGTCATGGCCAGAGAGGGTGCTTACAAGTTCAAAAGTTCAAGTCAATCCACTTCAATAATTTTCCATAGAAAGCGACGTCGTCTATATATCGTCTCCATGACTTCAACAGCAGATTGATACAGGTTTTACTGAGATATTATTACCTGCTTCTTACAAAACTTCATACAGAGGTTCATATAAGATCTGGAAAAAGTGGTGCTGGAGAGCTAGAACCACTATGCTGCCCAACATGTTCTGACAGGTCAGTCACAGTTTATATATCCAACTGGGGGCAGTGTTCTGTTCTAGATCTTAAACCCCTATTTGTAATTGACATGCTCCTCAGCTGATTTCCTGCTTCTATCACCAGAAAGTCACTGGTAATGTAATCCCCTAATACATATGTGAAAGTTTCTTTTATAAATCTAGGAAGCAGGTGTTAGTGCACGTTATGGTAAAAGGTGAAGCTATAAAAAGAAAGGAAAAACAGTCAGTCAGAAAGTCATGACTTCAATCACTCAGCAGAGAGCCTGGATAGCTCAGTCGGTAGAGCATCAGACTTTTAATCTGAGGGTCCAGGGTTCAAGTCCCTGTTCGGGCGTCAGCTTTTAGGATAAGGAATCAAACACGTTAAAAAAAATCTCCAACTTGTTATTTCCATGAAAGTAAGGTATTTGACGCAAAGAATCAAAAGTGATGAGAAAAATGAAGACTGCGACAGTGACTTGGAAACGAGGTTGGATCGACTCACTCGGAAAACACCACAAAAGCTGATTTAGGAGCTAAATACTTTCTCCTTTGACCTTTTTCTTATGGGAGGATTTACAAAGAACCGATTACATCTTATAGGTGTAACAATGATATGATGATAAGAATGGAGATGAATGTTTTGGATAGATAGAGGGTGGTGGGCCCAGCCTGACTTAGGCAGTGGTGTCGCTAGAAGTAGGTACCACTGGTTCCCCAGGAACGGCTACATTTAACTGTATCCATATCTAGACTTTTTTGAAGACTGCGACAGTGACTTGGAAACGAGGTTGGATCGACTCACTCGGAAAACACCACAAAAGCTGATTTAGGAGCTAAATACTTGCCCCTTTGACCTTTTTCTTATGGGAGGATTTACAAAGAACCGATTACATCTTATAGGTATAACAATGATATGATTATAAGAATGGAGATGAATGTTTTGGATAGATAGAGGGTGGTGGGCCCAGCCTGACTTAGGCAGTGGTGTCGCTAGAAGTAGGTACCACTGGTTCCCAAGGAACGGCTACATTTAACTGTATCCATATCTAGACTTTTTTAGGGGCCGCCATGTATGTGGAGCTATTACTGTCACTATTTCCTTGTCATAATTAGTTTTGGGGACACTATGTGTGGCACTACCCACCGTGTGGTACTAGTATTTTTAGGAGGGCTATCTAGGGAAACTACTGACACAGAGCTAAAGTGGACAAAAGAGTCAGTATGTTATGTCAATCTTCAGCTCCCTATAGCCCGGGGCAACAGCCCACCCACAATGTATGCGTGAACTATTAGCATATCCATTCCCAGAATTCCCAGCTCTGCATTTACTGACTGCTGGGTGTCTCCACAGGTTTAATCACTACACTGTGTTAGCTCTTCTATGCCTCACTAGTAGAATTTCAGCTTTGCGCAGTGGCAGTATCATAGCCCATGAGGTTTATCCGAGGCGTGATTATTGCTAATTGAAAACTTTTCCCAATACCCCGCCATGATGACTTGAAATACAGTCAGCATTGGCAATTTTTGATAGTCTCTGAGGAGACTGGATTATGCTGTGAACGCTAGAGAACCTGCTTGGGAAGCCTACTTAAATCATTTATGCCTGTGATTGTATATGACTACTTCATGTTTTTTTGGTCCATTTGGGTGTCGGATTACCCGTTGCATTGCTATAGGCATCCTAACGTCTCTACCGACTATACTATGAGTACGTTAAATGTTTATAAGGGTGCGCTAACAGGTGGCATGTTTAGACCTTGCGTTTTACCCTCAGATCTGCCAAAAACTTGCTGCGGATAGGGTGTCATGGCCAGAGAGGGTGCTTACAAGTTCAAAAGTTCAAGTCAATCCACTTCAATAATTTTCCATAGAAAGCGACGTCGTCTATATATCGTCTCCATGACTTCAACAGCAGATTGATACAGGTTTTACTGAGATATTATTACCTGCTTCTTACAAAACTTCATACAGAGGTTCATATAAGATCTGGAAAAAGTGGTGCTGGAGAGCTAGAACCACTATGCTGCCCAACATGTTCTGACAGGTCAGTCACAGTTTATATATCCAACTGGGGGCAGTGTTCTGTTCTAGATCTTAAACCCCTATTTGTAATTGACATGCTCCTCAGCTGATTTCCTGCTTCTATCACCAGAAAGTCACTGGTAATGTAATCCCCTAATACATATGTGAAAGTTTCTTTTATAAATCTAGGAAGCAGGTGTTAGTGCACGTTATGGTAAAAGGTGAAGCTATAAAAAGAAAGGAAAAACAGTCAGTCAGAAAGTCATGACTTCAATCACTCAGCAGAGAGCCTGGATAGCTCAGTCGGTAGAGCATCAGACTTTTAATCTGAGGGTCCAGGGTTCAAGTCCCTGTTCGGGCGTCAGCTTTTAGGATAAGGAATCAAACACGTTAAAAAAAATCTCCAACTTGTTATTTCCATGAAAGTAAGGTATTTGACGCAAAGAATCAAAAGTGATGAGAAAAATGAAGACTGCGACAGTGACTTGGAAACGAGGTTGGATCGACTCACTCGGAAAACACCACAAAAGCTGATTTAGGAGCTAAATACTTTCTCCTTTGACCTTTTTCTTATGGGAGGATTTACAAAGAACCGATTACATCTTATAGGTGTAACAATGATATGATGATAAGAATGGAGATGAATGTTTTGGATAGATAGAGGGTGGTGGGCCCAGCCTGACTTAGGCAGTGGTGTCGCTAGAAGTAGGTACCACTGGTTCCCCAGGAACGGCTACATTTAACTGTATCCATATCTAGACTTTTTTGAAGACTGTGACAGTGACTTGGAAACGAGGTTGGATCGACTCACTCGGAAAACACCACAAAAGCTGATTTAGGAGCTAAATACTTGCCCCTTTGACCTTTTTCTTATGGGAGGATTTACAAAGAACCGATTACATCTTATAGGTATAACAATGATATGATTATAAGAATGGAGATGAATGTTTTGGATAGATAGAGGGTGGTGGGCCCAGCCTGACTTAGGCAGTGGTGTCGCTAGAAGTAGGTACCACTGGTTCCCAAGGAACGGCTACATTTAACTGTATCCATATCTAGACTTTTTTAGGGGCCGCCATGTATGTGGAGCTATTACTGTCACTATTTCCTTGTCATAATTAGTTTTGGGGACACTATGTGTGGCACTACCCACCGTGTGGTACTAGTATTTTTAGGAGGGCTATCTAGGGAAACTACTGACACAGAGCTAAAGTGGACAAAAGAGTCAGTATGTTATGTCAATCTTCAGCTCCCTATAGCCCGGGGCAACAGCCCACCCACAATGTATGCGTGAACTATTAGCATATCCATTCCCAGAATTCCCAGCTCTGCATTTACTGACTGCTGGGTGTCTCCACAGGTTTAATCACTACACTGTGTTAGCTCTTCTATGCCTCACTAGTAGAATTTCAGCTTTGCGCAGTGGCAGTATCATAGCCCATGAGGTTTATCCGAGGCGTGATTATTGCTAATTGAAAACTTTTCCCAATACCCCGCCATGATGACTTGAAATACAGTCAGCATTGGCAATTTTTGATAGTCTCTGAGGAGACTGGATTATGCTGTGAACGCTAGAGAACCTGCTTGGGAAGCCTACTTAAATAATTTATGCCTGTGATTGTATATGACTACTTCATGTTTTTTTGGTCCATTTGGGTGTCGGATTACCCGTTGCATTGCTATAGGCATCCTAACGTCTCTACCGACTATACTATGAGTACGTTAAATGTTTATAAGGGTGCGCTAACAGGTGGCATGTTTAGACCTTGCGTTTTACCCTCAGATCTGCCAAAAACTTGCTGCGGATAGGGTGTCATGGCCAGAGAGGGTGCTTACAAGTTCAAAAGTTCAAGTCAATCCACTTCAATAATTTTCCATAGAAAGCGACGTCGTCTATATATCGTCTCCATGACTTCAACAGCAGATTGATACAGGTTTTACTGAGATATTATTACCTGCTTCTTACAAAACTTCATACAGAGGTTCATATAAGATCTGGAAAAAGTGGTGCTGGAGAGCTAGAACCACTATGCTGCCCAACATGTTCTGACAGGTCAGTCACAGTTTATATATCCAACTGGGGGCAGTGTTCTGTTCTAGATCTTAAACCCCTATTTGTAATTGACATGCTCCTCAGCTGATTTCCTGCTTCTATCACCAGAAAGTCACTGGTAATGTAATCCCCTAATACATATGTGAAAGTTTCTTTTATAAATCTAGGAAGCAGGTGTTAGTGCACGTTATGGTAAAAGGTGAAGCTATAAAAAGAAAGGAAAAACAGTCAGTCAGAAAGTCATGACTTCAATCACTCAGCAGAGAGCCTGGATAGCTCAGTCGGTAGAGCATCAGACTTTTAATCTGAGGGTCCAGGGTTCCCCTGTTCGGGCGTCAGCTTTTAGGATAAGGAATCAAACACGTTAAAAAAAATCTCCAACTTGTTATTTCCATGAAAGTAAGGTATTTGACGCAAAGAATCAAAAGTGATGAGAAAAATGAAGACTGCGACAGTGACTTGGAAACGAGGTTGGATCGACTCACTCGGAAAACACCACAAAAGCTGATTTAGGAGCTAAATACTTTCTCCTTTGACCTTTTTCTTATGGGAGGATTTACAAAGAACCGATTACATCTTATAGGTGTAACAATGATATGATGATAAGAATGGAGATGAATGTTTTGGATAGATAGAGGGTGGTGGGCCCAGCCTGACTTAGGCAGTGGTGTCGCTAGAAGTAGGTACCACTGGTTCCCCAGGAACGGCTACATTTAACTGTATCCATATCTAGACTTTTTTGAAGACTGTGACAGTGACTTGGAAACGAGGTTGGATCGACTCACTCGGAAAACACCACAAAAGCTGATTTAGGAGCTAAATACTTGCCCCTTTGACCTTTTTCTTATGGGAGGATTTACAAAGAACCGATTACATCTTATAGGTATAACAATGATATGATTATAAGAATGGAGATGAATGTTTTGGATAGATAGAGGGTGGTGGGCCCAGCCTGACTTAGGCAGTGGTGTCGCTAGAAGTAGGTACCACTGGTTCCCAAGGAACGGCTACATTTAACTGTATCCATATCTAGACTTTTTTAGGGGCCGCCATGTATGTGGAGCTATTACTGTCACTATTTCCTTGTCATAATTAGTTTTGGGGACACTATGTGTGGCACTACCCACCGTGTGGTACTAGTATTTTTAGGAGGGCTATCTAGGGAAACTACTGACACAGAGCTAAAGTGGACAAAAGAGTCAGTATGTTATGTCAATCTTCAGCTCCCTATAGCCCGGGGCAACAGCCCACCCACAATGTATGCGTGAACTATTAGCATATCCATTCCCAGAATTCCCAGCTCTGCATTTACTGACTGCTGGGTGTCTCCACAGGTTTAATCACTACACTGTGTTAGCTCTTCTATGCCTCACTAGTAGAATTTCAGCTTTGCGCAGTGGCAGTATCATAGCCCATGAGGTTTATCCGAGGCGTGATTATTGCTAATTGAAAACTTTTCCCAATACCCCGCCATGATGACTTGAAATACAGTCAGCATTGGCAATTTTTGATAGTCTCTGAGGAGACTGGATTATGCTGTGAACGCTAGAGAACCTGCTTGGGAAGCCTACTTAAATAATTTATGCCTGTGATTGTATATGACTACTTCATGTTTTTTTGGTCCATTTGGGTGTCGGATTACCCGTTGCATTGCTATAGGCATCCTAACGTCTCTACCGACTATACTATGAGTACGTTAAATGTTTATAAGGGTGCGCTAACAGGTGGCATGTTTAGACCTTGCGTTTTACCCTCAGATCTGCCAAAAACTTGCTGCGGATAGGGTGTCATGGCCAGAGAGGGTGCTTACAAGTTCAAAAGTTCAAGTCAATCCACTTCAATAATTTTCCATAGAAAGCGACGTCGTCTATATATCGTCTCCATGACTTCAACAGCAGATTGATACAGGTTTTACTGAGATATTATTACCTGCTTCTTACAAAACTTCATACAGAGGTTCATATAAGATCTGGAAAAAGTGGTGCTGGAGAGCTAGAACCACTATGCTGCCCAACATGTTCTGACAGGTCAGTCACAGTTTATATATCCAACTGGGGGCAGTGTTCTGTTCTAGATCTTAAACCCCTATTTGTAATTGACATGCTCCTCAGCTGATTTCCTGCTTCTATCACCAGAAAGTCACTGGTAATGTAATCCCCTAATACATATGTGAAAGTTTCTTTTATAAATCTAGGAAGCAGGTGTTAGTGCACGTTATGGTAAAAGGTGAAGCTATAAAAAGAAAGGAAAAACAGTCAGTCAGAAAGTCATGACTTCAATCACTCAGCAGAGAGCCTGGATAGCTCAGTCGGTAGAGCATCAGACTTTTAATCTGAGGGTCCAGGGTTCAAGTCCCTGTTCGGGCGTCAGCTTTTAGGATAAGCAATCAAACACGTTAAAAAAAATCTCCAACTTGTTATTTCCATGAAAGTAAGGTATTTGACGCAAAGAATCAAAAGTGATGAGAAAAATGAAGACTGCGACAGTGACTTGGAAACAAGGTTGGATCGACCCACTCGGAAAACACCACAAAAGCTGATTTAGGAGTTAAATACCTGCCCCTTTGACCTTTTTCTCTGCATTTACTGACTGCTGGGTGTCTCCACAGGTTTAATCACTACACTGTGTTAGCTCTTCTATGCCTCACTAGTAGAATTTCAGCTTTGCGCAGTGGCAGTATCATAGCCCATGAGGTTTATCCGAGGCGTGATTATTGCTAATTGAAAACTTTTCCCAATACCCCGCCATGATGACTTGAAATACAGTCAGCATTGGAAATTTTTGATAGTCTCTGAGGAGACTGGATTATGCTGTGAACGCTAGAGAACCTGCTTGGGAAGCCTACTTAAATAATTCATGCCTGTGATTGTATATGACTACTTTATGTTTTTTTGGTCCATTTGGGTGTCGGATTATCCGTTGCATTGCTATAGGCATCCTAACATCTCTACCGACTATACTATGAGTTCGTTAAATGTTTATAAGGGTGCGCTCACAGGTGGCATGTTTAGACTCAGCTCGGTCTGCAAAAACAAAATAAGACGTGAGCAGGCAAACATAAAAATAGGCAACACAGCTCTGTTGAACCACATGAAGTGGTATCACCCCATCCCATGGACAAGCAAAGGTTGCAGTAACTGGAGTTCCCTCCTTACTCCAGCCCCCCTTATGCCAGCCAGGCAGCATCCACAGGTAGTATTATTCTGCCCCTTAGACTCTTCCTCCTCCGCTCCATCATCTACCATCGATAACCGAATGCGTGGCCAAAAAATAACTCTACGGGCCCAGTAATCCACTGGTGAACAAGCTTAATTCCCACCTGGCCAAGTTACTGGCGGTGCAGTCACTGATGTAGCATTTAATTGAGTCTGTTGCCTTTAGGGAGCTGATGGTGTGCGCTTAGCCTCGCTGGAAGATTCATAGCCGGCATTATATTTCCTAAAAAACCATCCCTGCCTTGTTCTCTCGTGTGGAGGAGAACGTGGGCTGCTCCCATGATTCTATTCTCACTGCGTGACAAGCTTCACAGCTTGGTGGACACCTGGAGAAAAGACAGTACATGTCTTCCACGACCCACTATTTTGTTTTGTTTTTTTGCAGCAGCAGTGAGGCAGCACCCAAGTAAGGGCTTGTTCACATCACCGTTAGGGCTTCCGTTCAGTCTTTCCGTTATAACATCGTTATAACGGAAAGAAACGGAATCCCTAGGACGGACATCAAAACGGACAGCTTTAAGAGGCATTCCGTTTTGATCCATCATAATAGAAGCCTATGGCCCTGCATAACGGATCCGTCTGGTTGCCGTTATGCTGGACGGAAAACAAAGTCCTGTCGACAGGACTTTGTTTTCCGTCCAGCATAACGGCAACCAGACGGATCCGTTATGCAGGGCCATAGGCTTCTATTATGACGGATCAAAATGGAATGCCTCTTAAAGGTGTCTGTTTTGATGTCCGTCCTAGGGATTCCGTTTCTTTCCGTTATAACGATGTTATAACGGAAAGACTGAACGGAAGCCCTAACGGTGATGTGAACGAGCCCTAACAAAGTCAGGTCCCTTTGACCCCTCCACGATTGTCAGCCTGGCTCCCACACCAGGCACTTATCTGCCTCCTCTATTGACACTCTTCTGTTTCCGACAGTAGCTGAGGACAGTGTCGCTCCCACTCCCCCTCCTTTGTACTACATGTGTCAAGGCAAGTGTTGGAGCTAATCATACTTGGTGAGTTACACAGGTAAGCAGTTGCTAAAGTATAGCGAGCAGCAAACAACCCGCTGGCTATCACCCTCCGACTCCCAATGAAAAAATTGGTTAGTGACAATGGCCACAATATTGTGTTTGCCCTGAACCTAGGGGAAATAATACTAACTCCCTGCATGGTGCATGTGATAAACCTAGTACACTGGCTTGCACAAGGTGCTGGTCCAGAATACTGTCCTTGCATGTGTTGCTTCCTCAGGCATGGCCGCTCATCCAAGACGCCTGTCAGGTGTTGAAGCCCTTCGAAGAGCATACAAAGTTTGTCAGAAGGGACAACTGTGGCATGAATGAAGTCATCCTCCTCATATTTATCTTACAGCAGATGCTGACGCATATGCAGCAGAGGACCGTGGTGGAAGAAGGGCAGCTGAGGCATATTGCTGCCCATCCTATAAGGACAAAATTGTCTTCCGCTCGTGTCCAAAACATGACTTTTGTCAAAATGAACCAAGCTTGGATTTGGGAAGATTTTCACACTCCTCCTGCTGTGGCTGATGAATAGATCTGGCCTTGCTGATGACCCATCTTGCCACTGTTTCGGTCTACCTGCTTGCAGTTCTGCCTACAATCATGTTCCATATGGCTTCTGCTGCTGCTGCTTCCATCATGTCACTGCCACTATCATTTCACTGATGCCTAACTACCATCATCTTCCATAAGGCTGCTGCTGCCTGCCTTCCAACGTGTACCATATGGTGGCTTCTGCTGCCACCGCTGCCTCAGCTTCCGAGCAGGGGGTGCCTGGTTTACTCCCATTGACTTACATTATGCTCGGGTGCTCGGCCGAGCACTCGAGCACCCCCTAGTGCTCGGCCAGAGCACCCGAGCATATGAGCACACACACCCTATTCAGTGAATATATTCGTTGAATCTGCGTACAAAATATACGTTATTATGTGGCGTTTAGCGAACATTTGCACACTAATAACGAACATTCAGTTTTAAAAGGTACGCAACTTCTTTGAACACGTACGCATGAAAGTACAAATTGCATACGAAAATGACGAGCTTTGCTGGAGAGGAATGGTGGAGTAGGAGGAACGCTCTGAGTCTGACCCCTGGCTACATATGGATACTGTATCAGCAGATGACAGCAGATCAGCCGGCTGAGACTGAGATGAGCGTGCCATCCACTTCACTACCTCATTCACTTTCTCCTCCACTACAATTTTGCGCCTTGGTGGGTTAGCCCGGTGGAACACCGGCCAAGTATTGCCAATTCTACAAGTAGAAGCTCCGGCTACAGGTCCTTTGGCACTGCTGCCCTGTGCCACCTTCTCCTTTTTTATAGAGCTCGAGGTCTGGCTGGAACTGGACCTGTTTTGCTTATCCATTCCAGACATCTTTCACTTCACTCTGTGGCCCTGCAGCTGGTCTTTGTCCCTGTCTCTCTCCCTGCCTGATTAATTACTAGCCCTGTACTGGCCCCCCTCCTGCTCTGCAGTATCCCTGATGTGTAATATGGATTCCCTGAACAATTACACCCCAATTTCAACAACAACAGGTCTCAGAGTCTCAGAACTTCACACACAGTGCTTCTGCTCGTCTCAGCAGTCGCAGCACAACTGATGCGTCACTGTCTTACCGGGCCCGAGCCAATCAGAGCAAGCCCTGCCCACTAGGTCAGGTGACTGGTTTCTTCCTGGGCTTTTGCACACGAATTATGAACTAACAGTAAAAGTTTACTAATTACTTGAATTTGTACGCAACAGCGTATAGAGTCACTTATATGTAGCGTTAGCGTACAATTTATCGGACAAGTACGTAGCGAATGCATAGAAAGCCTTAGGAACATTTTCGAATCTTAACGGAGCGAATCGCTTAATATTTGGATTCGCTTCTCAGCTGAAAATTTCCAAGATTCGATACGAATCAACGAATCGACAAATTGATTATAGGGAATTATAGGGCATGCTGGATCTCAACATGCCATGTCTGATCCTTTGTTCCTGCAGGAGATAGGACTCTACTAGAGGTGTCTGGCAGTGGTTTATTTCCCTCTCCATATTGACATTCTACTCACCACTTTCTCTTCACACTTGGCCATAATCATTCTTCTCTGGGGTTCCTTAAGCCATGTATGGTACCTGAGTGGCACATAGTCCACTCCGTTGTATATCCCTCTAGAGATAGACAGCAGTCCTTCATATTCTTCAGCAGTTGCAGGTGAAAAATAAATCTGTGGAATTGAAGTTTCATCTGACATGGTGTCACTACACAATCCAGATGTCCCAGCTGAAAAAGGAGAAGAGAAGAAATTTAATTAACAAGGCGACATTTACTGTCTTTCTTGAGTTCGATAGGGTTCACAGCAGTCAGACTTCTAGTGATCTGATGTTTGTTGCCCATCCTGAGGATGTATTTTAATCTTGGTACAAACCATTTAGCCAATCAGAACAGAGTTATTTGTTTATTTTTTTTGTTTTTGTTTTTTTTACAGGTAGGATAGTAAAAACATATTGTTATGAAAGACTCTTCAAATCCTTTTTTCACCTTCTCTGGGCTTGTTTCTGCTCTAGAAAAACAATTCACGGAAAATGGTGCACTACAGCGGAAAATGCAGTTGACAATATATGGCTAAACCCTCACTCTGATGTTAAAATGAGACTTTCGCCAGTATATCCTTATATCAAAGACATACCGGAGCCCGAGCACCGCGTCAAGGTATCTCAGTTGGCATCGGGACCTACGCTATCCCTACTATGGTATAGGTAATGACAGATAGGTGCATGAGGTCCGAAACACAGCGACCAGCTCCCAGTTACCTCCAGTGTGAAATCACACATACAATGGGAGGGGGGGCGGAGGCTGTATTTCCCACATTGCCCTGACGTCATGTGACCCAGGCTGCACAGGTGCACCTGAATGTTACCCATTAGTATAATCAAGGCACATTCAACCTGGAGTTGCCGCACCTCCAGGAATAAACGTACAAACAAACTCACGGAAAAATAAGGTGGTCTCAAATGGCAGAACATGCTCAAACCCCAATGCTGTAGCGCATATATAACTGGGGGAGCAGATCCCGCACATGTGGCCCGCTGCCGAACGTAATCCCCAGCAAAAAATGCATACAATGGAGGATGCCTACAGCGGACCACATGTACCACAGTGGTCTCAAATGGCAGAACATGCTCAAAAACCGCAATGCTGTGGCGCATATATAACTGGGGGAGCAAGTCCCGCACATGTGGCCCGCTGCCACAGGTAATCCCCAGCAAAAAATGCATACAATGGAGAATGCCTGCGGCGGACCACATGTACCACAAAAACATCCTACACAGGGTAGACAAATGTGCGGATGTGGCAATCTACATAGAAAAACAATTCACGGAAAATGGTGCACTACAGCGGAAAATGCAGTTGACAATATATGGCTAAACCCTCACTCTGATGTTAAAATGAGACTTTCGCCAGTATATCCTTATATCAAAGACATACCGGAGCCCGAGCACCGCGTCAAGGTATCTCAGTTGGCATCGGGACCTACGCTATCCCTACTATGGTATAGGTAATGACAGATAGGTGCATGAGGTCCGAAACACAGCGACCAGCTCCCAGTTACCTCCAGCGTGAAATCACACATACAATGGGAGGGGGGGCGGAGTCTGTATTTCCCGATGCCAACTGAGATACCTTGACGCGGTGCAGAATCAAATTGCAGAATCAAATTACATCTGATGGTCAGCCATGTTTGTCTTAGGCAGACATCTTGTGTTATCACATCACAAAGGAGTTTAGCAAAGAGTTAAAGTGAAGAAATAGCTTGGTTAATGAATAATCTGTAAACCCGGCACTAGCCCATGCCTGTGTGCGGGACCAGAATCGCTGGCACGGGTGCCAGGTTTTCTCACTCCTCCCCGCTGCTGCATGCCGTACTGACAGGCATGGGCAGCAGGGTTCTTAGCTGTGGTCTGCGCTCCTGCTGTTGGCATTCCTCCCTGGCTCTGATCTGAGCTTGCGCTCTGGCTCAAAGTTCCTTGTGTGCATATAAGGTGTATGCAGGCATGTCTCTCCTTCTTATTTGAGGTACCATGCACAGGTCCTCTATCTTCCCCAGCCTATTGCTGGTCTGCAGGAAGTATTTAAGGTACCCTCTTCTACAGGAAGGCGCCTGAACAACTTGGTCACTATCTTGTCTAGCCATATTGTGTGATGGTGTTTAGTGTGATTCTGCTTTGCTGTGTACCGGAACCTGCTTCTTGATTAAACAGACTTTTCCTGATTGCCACCTGCCTTTGACCTACCACTACATTTACGGACTTTGCCTCATTGCTGCCTGCCTTGACCTCAGCCTTCATACCCTTACTACACTCCCTCCTGATCAGCTTCTGACCTCCCAACACCCTCTAGATGTACTGTAACACCTGGAGGTCAGTCCATTGGGTCCAAACCCAGGTCCCATTTCCCTCGTGTTCCAATGGGGCGGATGGAAATAGTCAAGCCAGGGCCGCTCATGAGCAATGCGCCCTCCTTTACTTTGCTGGCTCAGTTTAGGAGATAAGTGCAGGTTCCAAAGGTAGGACCCGCACCTATCAGACCATGGGGGCATACACTAGCGATATGCCTGATTGTATGAAATGGGAATACCTCTTTAAGGCAGTCTGTCAGGGTGTCATATTTGAGCATGACATTAAAGTGCTCTGTAGTGCAACTTGTAGGAAAACAGGCCGAACTGGATGGACAGATGTCTTTTTTCGGCCTTATAAACTTGTTACTATGTTACTATGTTAGACATCCTGCCAGGGTGTCATATTAGAGCATGACATTAAGGTGCTTTGTTAGGGCATCCTGTTAGGGCATGTTGTTAGGGCATCCTGCATCTTTGTTAGGGCATCCTGTTATAGAGTCACATAAAACATCTCTCTCTTTTTCTCTTTCTCTCTGCAGACACTTCAATTAGGGATCATACTGCAGACCAAGACAATATAAGTGTCAGGGCTAAGTATCAGCGCAACATGAGAAATACCAGTCCCATCCATTGAAGATGCTACTCTTACTTGGACACCCACTATCCCAAAATATATGCTCCACGCTACATATTCATAGTTAGAGATGAGCAAAGTTTTATAAAATTCGATTTGGCTGATTCGTCAAAGTTTGCAAGCAAATTTGATTTGTTCCTAATTAATTTGTCATAAATTGCCATAAATCAGGTATACCCGTACATCATGGTGGCTGAGGGAATGTATGGAGTCGGCTGGTGCAGTGAGCTTGCCCATATGCGGCGGGTGCCAGCTCTATCATACTGCAGACACGCATCTGAAGCTTTCTAGGCAGATACTGCCATGTCCGAAAAAAGTCAGAACTATTAAAATAATTTAAAAAAATGCATGTGATGAACGCCATAATGAAAAAAAAAGTTACCTTTTCCACCCAACCAAATTGAATAACAGTGATTAAGACGTCATATCTACAAAAAAAGGCACCAATAAGGACTTGTTTCGTCCTACGAAGCCCTCAAACAGCTCTGTAGACTGAAGTATGAAAAAGTTACGGTTGTCATAGATTGTAACCATAAAAACATTGACACACAGAAGAATGACAGCAAAAAAAAGACCTCATGGTCCCTAAATTCTGGTCTTATATTACAACTTATCTTCAGATAGACAGGGGCCTTATAAAACAACGTGCTCAATGATCATGATGACCATTTATAAGGTAACATCCCCAACTTACGTTATGTGATCAGATTCCAGAATCATATACGGAACCCAGAACCGGTCCTGTTAACAAATAAAGATACCAGAGCCCCTTAATAATAACGGACCCTCCGTACTACAGATCCCAGACCAGAACATCCCTCAATATAGACCCGAGACCAGAATGCCCCTCAATATAGACCCTAGACTGAAAAACCCCTCAATATAGACCCCAGACCAGAACATCCCTCAGTATAGACTACAGACCAGAACACCCCTCCATATATGCCCCAGACCAGATGTGAAGATACTCACTATTTGCACACTCCTTTTCACCTCCTGATATGGATGGTCCTATACCCAGAAATGGAAGATGATGTGAGGCCCGGGAGATTCACTAGGTGTTCCTGAAGCCTTTTTCCACAAGTCTCCTGGGCTCTTGTGCTGTCACCCACATAACGCACAAATCTTAACACATGTATTTGCAGATGGAGATTGACTCATGCAAATGCACATATACACACACAGAGTATGCTCCTATACATTCACATATTGAAAAATATTACACTTTAACCCCCACCCTGCAGTTACATACTATAGTTACCTGTGTCTTGGAGGCTTCATCCCTACTTCTTGGAGGGCTGGAAGCTACTGCTCACAGAAAAAGGAGACTATAACACCATAGAGTGAGCGGTATCCTACAGAGGTCATAAACTCATGTTGAGACCTCTGTATAGTAGTCATGGATTTTACTGTCACACATACAGTGATGTGCCCAGTAATGGTACAGCTGCTGAAGTCAAGACCTCTAGATTCCGACAATAAAAGTCAATGGCACCTCACTAGATTACATAGCTCAGACATCCTACTGTATGGCTAAGAGTTGTCTTCTCCACCATTCCACTTTGTGGATAACATTCATCTGCCAAAGCCCACGCTCTACTGCTGCCAAACATGTATCCTGCCACAGCACTTAATGTTGAAGAATAAGAAAAATAAATGACTAATAGTAACCTTCCTGACACCCTAGGCACGTGCCCTCATGTGCCTTGTTATAAATACGGCCCTGTTGCAAGGTGGGCAGCTTAACGGAACTGGGCTGTGCATTAACATGAAATGGTTGCCTTTTAAGATGCAACTTTTTGCTCCAAAATTTCTGTTGTACAAATTTAAAACAAAGACCAAAAAAGTTACCTATTTTATATAGTCAGTCTATAGATTCTCCTTTGAAGTGAATGCTGGTGAGTGCAAATATCACACACAACTTGTGGATAGGTATGGCACTGTTTTAGGAATAAAGCAGCCATGGTTTTCTAGTCCTGAACAACCATTTTAAGTTATATTGTAATAACATAATACAAAGAAAATCACAAAAACAGGTTAACCAGGTTACAATTAGACATTGTCACAAGATAGTTGAGCAATATCTGCCAAAGAAATGAATGGAGCTGTGCTTATAAGTCTGTTCACAAAGGAGACTCAGAACTCAGAGGCCTCCGCATCAGTCATATGAAGTAGTCTGCTGCGACTGTGCACCTCCACACTGTCATTGTGCCACTCTGTGGCCTCCTGATGCTGCTGCTGCCACCTCCACACTCTGTCATTGTGCCACTCTGTGGCCTCCTGATGCTGCTGCCACCACAATATTATGCCACCTTTCCAATATGTCAGACCTTCTGCAGTCACAGGCAGGTCAAAGTTGACAACAATCAATACTTGTTCTACAGCAATTCCTCGAGCACAGACATTAGTGGTGATAGGAACTTCCCCTTGCCATCTCTGTCATTGTGCCACTCTGTAGTCTCCTCATGCTGCTACCACCTCCATATTATGTCATCTTGCCACTCTGTGGTCTCCTGATGCTGCTGCCACCTCAACATTATGTCACCTTCCCACTCTGTGTTCTCCTGATGCTGCTGCCACCTCCACACTCTGTGACCTTGCCACTCTGTTTTGTCCTGATGTTGCTGTTGCCACCTCAACATTATGTCACCTTACCACTCTGTGATCTCCTGATGCTGCTGACACCTCCACACTCTGTCACCTTGCCAGTCTGTGGTCTCCTGATGCTGAACAAAGGAACGTTTTTGTTTTCTTTTTGTCCCAGTGTGGGACTTCAACTTTTCAGAGTTTCATTCCTGTTTCAATGCAGTACAACACATGCTGCATTGCACTACACTGACTGGCCCTCATAGGCCTCCGTAGCTGGCCAGCCCTAAGGCTTTTGCAAGGCCTCTGGTTGCCATAGCAGTTATCATACCCCTGTCATTGCAGAGTGGGGAGCCATTGGGGTCAAAGCGGGAGTGTAATCAGGCTGCTGTGTTCGATACCCAGATGCATTCCAAGAGAAGGTGAGAGAACTGCTGCTCAGGACTGAGTGAAAAGAGGAGCACTGCACTGATGACTTCATTAAAAAGGTTTACTAAAAAAAAAAACACAAAAAAATAAAATAAAGGAAGAGGATATTAGCTACGCATTTCATGGCACCTTCATCGGGCCTGATTTTATGAATAAACCTTTTAAATGAAGTTATCAGTGCAGCGCTTCTCTTTTCACTCAATCCTGAGCAGCAGTTCACTCTACTGGAGCTGTAGGACATGTGATAAAGTCAAGTGAAAAAGGCAGAGCACAGCAGTGCAGAAAAGTGGTATGAAGGACCTGTGATGATATCACCGTCATGTGCAGGAGCAGAGCTCTGCTGTGCAAAAAAGTGGTGATGAAGGACCTGTGATGACATCACCATGAGCAAGAAGCAGAGCTCAGCAGTCAGAGAAGTAGTGATGAAGGACCTGTGAAGAAGGAAGAAGAAGCATTGATTCAAAGTCAGAGCCAGGAAAATGCTGGGATTTGTAGTCCCATTCCCTTTCTTGTAATGTCCTGTGATATTACAAAATAATGGCCTGGACATGCTGGGAGTTGTACTCACCTCCTCTTATGCCTCCCCTTGTAATGTACTCTATTACATAATAAAGGCTTGGACATGCTGGGAGTTGTAGTCCCATCCTCTTATACCTCCTCCTGTAATATGCTCTGATATTACAGAATAATGGCCTAGACATGCTGGGAGTTGTAGTCCTCTCCTCCTACACCTCCTCCTGTAACATAGTAACATAGTTTATAAGGCCGAAAAAAGCCCTCCGTCCATCCAGTTCAGCCTGTTTTCCTACAAGTTGATCCAGAGGAAGGCAAAAAAACCCTGTGAGGTAGAAGCCAATTTTCCTCACTTTAGGGAAAAAATTCCTTCCCGACTCCAATCAGGCATCAGAATTACTCCCTGGATCAACGACCCCTCTCTAGTAACTATAACCTGTAATATTATTACCCTACAGAAATACATCCAGGCCCCTCCTGAACGCTTTTAGTGAACTTACCATCACCACCTCCTCAGGCAGAGAGTTCACAAGTCTCACTGCTCTTACCGTAAAGAATCCTCTTCTATGTTTGTGAACAAACCTTCTTTCCTCCAGACGCAGAGGATGTCCCCTCGTCACAGTCACAGTCCTGGGGATAAATAGATGATGGGAGAGATCTCTGTACTGACCTCTGATATATTTATACATAGTTATTAGATCTCCCCTCAGTCGTCTTTTTTCTAAAGTGAATAACCCTACTTTTGATAATCTTTCTGGGTACTGTAGTCCACACATTCCAGTTATGACTTTAGTTGCCCTCCTCTGAACCCTCTCCAGCTCTGCTATGTCTGCCTTGTTCACAGGAGCCCAGAACTGTACACAGTCCTCCATGTGTGGTCTGACTAGTGATGTGTAAAGTGGCAGGACTATGTTCTCATCATCGCCATCTATGCCTCTATAAAAGGTTTATCTATCAGAAGAAGACTCTGCAGTTATTGTACTGACTATACAATACTGTTGAACATTATGGTTCTTTACTTGGAGGTAGTAGTAGTACACAATCAGGATTGCGTGCATTTTCTTTTGTGCGGATTTGCATGCAGAAAATCCACACAGTAAGTCATATACATTGTATTCTATGAGAATTTTAAATTCTTATGCACACAATGTGGATTTTTTCCAGCGGATTTTGACCTACGGTGCAAATTTTAAAATCTGCAGCATGTCAATTTATTTTATTTTTCCAGTCCAGATTTTCTCCATTCACTTCAATATGAAGAGTAAAATCCGGATACCGAAAATCCGCACCAAATGATATGGATTGACCGCATGAATTTCCCTGCGAACACCTGCAGATTTCAGAGCTGATTGTCCTCACATAAATCCTGAATGTGTTAATGTTACAATGCTGACATGCTGATAATTTCTTCATAGACAATGCCTGAGGAAAGGGAAAGATGGCTGTTTCAGGCGTGAGAGATTACTGTACAGGACGGCCTCTGTTATGAACCTGGCACAGATGGAGGAGCTTTCTCTGAGAGCTGTCCATTCTTGAGACTCCTTATATCTGGCCAGCAGAGGAGGCAGGAAGACATAGGTGCTGGTCTGACATCTGATTGGTGGTTCAGAGTGAGACTAAGGGGGAGGAGTTATATGTGACTGAGGAGTTTAGTTTCATTTTCAGTCAGAGGGAGCAGCTGAGGAGAGTGACTGAGCGGACGGCACCAGAGCTGTTAATGGGTATTAAAATTATCAGCTCAAGAAAGTAATTAGCTAAAAAGGAAAATAAACTGTGACTGGAAGGTGAGAAGTCAGACCAGGGAATAAGACACATCCAGCAGGACATTATCTCTACAGCAAGGTTGATATCAGTATATGATAATTACCTCAGTTCTGTTGTTTATAATGAAACTAGGAGAAGGACCCGGCTTCGCCCGGGTAAATTGCATCTATTTCATTTAATGTTTGTGTGTGTCATTAAAAGATATCGAGAGTCACCTCTACAGCACCCCGCCTCCTTACCAGTGACCTCCACATCCCCCACCCTTTAACGCTGACCCCCACCCACAGTGCCCCATCTCCTTAAAATTGGGCCTCCACAGCAGCCCACCCCCTTAACTTTGACCTTCACAGCAGCCTGCCCCTTTTACAGTGAGTTCCACAGCACCTCACCCCCTTGACAGTGACCTCCACATGGGCCCACCCCCTTAACAGTGACCTCTACAGCACCTACCCCTTAACACTGATCAGTCCCCTTAACTGACCTCCACCATTCCTCGCCCCCTTGACAGAGACCTCTACAGCAACTTCCCCTTTAACAGTGACTGTCACAGTACCCCTCTCCCTTAACAGTGACCTCACAGTAGCCTGCTGCCCCTTTAATAGTGGCCTCAACAGTCCCCTCCTCCCTTAACAGTGACCTCCACAGTGCCCGCCCCTTTAACAGTGACCTCCACAGCAGCCTGTCCCCTTAACAATAACATCCACAGCCCCCTCCCCTTTAACTGTGACCTCCACAGCAGCCTGCCACTAGGGTGGCCAGAAGTCCGTTTTTAGGGCGGACAGTCCGGCTTTCAGAGTCCCTGTACTCCGTCCGGTGCAGGGCCTGGACGGACACAGGAATGTCCATTTGAACAGCTCATGCTCAGACAGCAGCACTGTGCAGTCTGACAGTCTGAGTGGGAGCTGCAGGAAGAAAGTCACCCTCCCTTCCACCCCTGCAGCTGACAGAAGTTGATTTTTACCATAATTTTTTCAATCCCCGTCGGCTGTGGAGTGGGGGTGTGTGGCCTGACCTGATCATGGGCATGGCTTAGCTATATCTGGGGGAGGGGCTTTTAAGGCCTTCTTTTGAGGGTGGCCTGAATTACAGGTCAATGCCATGGTAATTTATGAGGAAACACAGTGGGTATCAGTGGAAGAAAATCTTTTATTAATACTGAAGGTAAATATGTGACATTTACATTATATTAGGTAATGATTTATGATGAGTTAGTCTAAAACATAAGTTATATTTATGGTAATCGGAATACCCCTTTAACAGTGTCATCCACAGCGCTCTGCCCCTTTAAAGCTGACCTAAAGCCGTGAAGGAAAATGGCTGGGTTGTTATGGAAACCTGGTGTGAAACTGTGTATGTGTGTGAAACTGTGTCTGCGAGCTTCTATTGGCTGATAAGGGTCATGTGACCAGGCTTCTATTGCCTAATGCATGTTTTGGGAATATCTCAGGAACGGTACTTCCTGGAGAGCTGAGACCAGTTCTAAAACCTTCCCGGACACCTAATGTACCCGTGTGCCAAATTTCTTGATTGCAAATGCGACGGTGCAGATTCCTTTAGCTTTATATATTAGATCTAACTCTGGATAAAAGTTCCTAATACCACAAAGTTGTCCCATTTAAAGAAGAACTCCCGCAAAATTTTTTATTCTCTGACCTGTTAGAAAGGTGCATGATATAATCTGTAGTGATTGTCACTGATAAGAAAATGACAGTTTCTGTGAGTAATAACCTCTCTTCTTATTGTAGCTGGGTCATGTGACCAACTCCCTGACCTCCAACTGACCCAGGACAGAAAGCCAGTAACTGCTCTATTCATTCCTATGGGAGCCTCACTTTCAGTCTCATAGGAATACATAGAGAATTAGACTTCCTGTCCACACATAAGTCAATGTGTGAGTTGCTGGGTCTAATTGCTGGTCACATGACACAGATAAGAAACTTCAGGATGATATAAGTCAGAAATTCAGACACTGGTAAGAAAATGACATTCACTACAGATTACATCATGTACATTTCTAGCAGGACATGGAATAAAATTTTTGTCGGGAGTTCTTCTTTAATAAAGAAAAACTCACCGCTCATGCGGGCACACTGCTCAGTGTAGACACGGCGACGGCCGTTTCGCGCCAAGTTGCGCTTCGTCTGGCGCTGCACGTCATTTATGCACCGCACGGCGTGCTCACCATAGAATAACAACAACATCATATTAAAAGCAAATGACAGTACTACAGTCTCATTATAAAAACACTGCTAGGTCATTTCTATCAAAAGACTGGTACAGCCATGGGCACCCCCGTCTCATGCACGTTTGCCAATCTCTTCCTAGCTTATTTTGAAGATAAGTTTGTGTTTACTTTGAAGAATCAGTATATTCAATATATCAAGTCGTATACTAGATTTGTAGACGATGTATTCATAATTTGGAGAGGGACTGAAGTGCAATTTGGTCAATTTGTGGGATACCTTAATTGTGAAAATGACCTAAATATGAGGTTTACCAGTAAGATTCATTCTGAGAAGATGGAATTTTTGGATGTAATGGTAACAGTACAAAAAGGGGAACTAATAACTAAGACACACAGAAAGGAAACGGCCACAAATTCCCTCTTGCACTACAGGAGCGCTCACCCCTACCATGTTAAAAAAGCAATCCCTTACGGTCAGTTTGCGAGAATTAGACGCATCACAAGCAATGAAAAAGACTTCATAGAGCAGTCTCGGGAATTAAAAGGCAGATTATTAGAAAGAGCATATCCGGAAAAATTGATAGACCTTTCCTTTAAACAGGTATATACAAAATACAAAGAGGGATGCCTTGTGAGGGAGTCTAAAAAGGAGAAGGACAATAGAGCAGTGTTCTCCTTTAAATATACGAAAATGGCAGAAGTAGTCAAAAATGCCATACGCAGGAATTGGCACATACTTTCCCATGATGAGGATCTAAAAGAGAGAGTAAGCAGCCCCCCTTTAATTAGTTTTAGAAGGAGTGAAACAATTAGGGGCAACCTGGTAAGGAGTTCATATGAGAAAGATAAGAAGGAAATCTGGCTCCAAAGATTAATACCACAAGAAAATTATAAATGCGGCCAATGCGTCTCATGTAAACACATGTTGAGAACGAAATGTCTAAATATGGGAGGTGTCGTACAGGTGGTCAAACATTTGATCACCTGTAAAACAGTATGTCGTATATGTCATTTTTGTCCTTGTGGGAGATTTTACATGTATACGATTTAGGGAACATAAGAAGTCCATAAAAACAGGAGTAGGATCCCCAAGACTCATAGAACATATTATAAATGAGCATGGAGCCTCAGGAGAGGTACTTACATATGCTGGTATTGAGGTGGTAGAACCACTTAAGAACGGAGGAGATCGTCACAAGAAGTTGCTTCAGAGGGAAGCGTCATGGATAATGAGAACAAATGCCATGGGACATTTGGGATTAAATGATAGAAATGACCTAGCAGTGTTTTTATAATGAGACTGTAGTACTGTCATTTGCTTTTAATATGATGTTGTTGTTATTCTGTCTCTATGGTGATCACGCCGAGCGGTGCATAAATGACGTGCAGCGCACTGACGTCATCATACAGCGGCCAGACGAAGCGCAACTTGGCGCGAAACGGCCGTCGCCGTGTCTACACTGAGCAGGGTGCCCGCACGAGCGGTGAGTTTTGCCTTATACATGTAGAAAAGCTGGAATAAAGGAGAAACAAAAGAGTCCGGTGAGTGCCGCATCATTTATTTCTAAAGAAGAATGTGGAACTTTGAACTGTGAGTAATGCAGAGCACCGTGGACTGTTGACGCATGTCTCCGTGGTCCTAGTCCTCCAGTTGATACCAATGTGATTTCAGTGTAGTGCCAACCTCAAATTCCCGGTCTTCCAGTATATCCATTTAATAAAGAATCCTGGTGTATAGCTATTCTTTCATTCATTTACATGCCCTTTTTGATGCAACCCACTATCTTATCTTCACTAAAATTCCTAGGTCCTTTTCCATGTCAGCGTTACCCAGTGTTTTACCATTTAGTATGTATTAGGCTACTTTCACACTAGTGTTTTTGCTGGATCCGGCAGGGTTCAGCAAAAACGCCTCTGTTACTGATAATACAACCGTCTGCATCCGTTATGAACAGATCTGGTTGTATTATCTTTAACATAACCAAGTGGGATCCGTCATGAACTCCATTGAAAGTCAAAGGGGGACGAATCCGTTTTCTATTGTGTCAGAGAAAGCGGATCCGTCCCATTGACTTGCATTGTGGGTCATGACGGATCCGACTTGCTCTGCATCCCAGGATGGAAAGAAAACCGCAGCATGCTGCTCTCCGGTATGAGAACATAACGGAATGCATTTCTGTTCAGTTACGTTTTTTCCCTATTGACAATGAATGGGGACAAAACGGAAGGGTTTTTTTTTTTCCCGTATTGATGGATCTCAATACCGGAAAATAGAAACGCTAGTGTGAAAGTAGCCTTAGTAGTATGTATGACTTGCATTATTCCTTCCCATATGCATAACTTTACATTTGTCAGTGTTAAACCTCATCTGCCACTTCTCTGCCGAAGCCTCCAGTCTATCCAGATCCATCTACTGTATAGAAGTATACTATCCTCTGTAGAATATATATATATATATACAGTGTACTGTCCTCTTCAGTGTTAATTACTTTACACAGTTTAGTGTCATCTGCAAAAATTTATATTTTACTGTGCAAGCCTTCTACAAGATCATTAATAAATATATTGAAGAGAATAGGGCCCAATACAGACCCCTGTGGTACCCCCACTAGTTACAGTGACCCAATCTGAGTATGTACCGTTAATAACCACCCTCTGTTTTCTATCACTGAGCCAGTTACTTACCCACATACAGACATTTTCTCCCAGGCCAAGCATTCTCATTTTATATACTAACCTTTTATGCGGTACAGTATTAAATGCGTTGGGGAAATCCAGATATTCGACATCCATTGATTCCCATGGTCAGGGGATTCAGAGAAGGTGGAGCTCGTAGCTACTTTCTCTTCACTATTAACCTGCTCGTTGTCGCACATGCAGCAGTGAGCAATGTAATTATAGGATGGCTCCTTCCTGTTCAAGTGACTGTACTGTAATTGTACACTGCGCAGCCGCTGCAAACGAGACTGGTTGCAGGTAATTTTAAAGAGGAAGCAGCACTCACACAGGTGTCGCCACCACTTCATACAGGAGAGGTCATCAATATTAAACCGCTGCTCAAACCCTTTAAAGGGAATCTGTCACCCCAATTTTGAACCATTTTCTACAGTATACATGAGTAGTCCTGTAGATAGGTGGTCCAGATCACTAGTTTTTATTTCACTATGGCCCCCGTTCTCCTGCTGTCAGCACATAGATACATTGAAATACATTGTCAGGATTGATGTGCATGCGCTCAGGAGTCCTCTCCATTATGTTACTGCAGCACTCCTGACTGTGTATTTTAGTGCAGCTTTGAGAGCGGACTGCGGGGAGGGGGAGGGGTTCAGTAGGAAAATAAAACAGCCTATTGCTGTATGGGTTCATTTGTTAGGGGCATTTTATACTGGCACACATTATGGTGGCACCAGGGGGACATTAGCTCAACTTGGGGCACTAATAGGGAGCATTTTTTGCACAAGCACACGTTATAATGTGGTACTTTTTGCACTTATCACATTATAAGGGTGTATTTTTTATTCTAGTATGGGTACTATAAGGCCATTATTATTTCTGGGACACAGTGTGGACGTTAGTACTGCTGGGGGCACTGTAGGAGCACTATTGCTAGTAAGTGCACTGTGGCAGACTATTATTTCTATTGGTGGGACTTTGGGGAACACTATTATTGTGGGGGGCACCCTGGCACAGTATGAACTTGGCGCAATTATTTTTGTCAGGGACAGTATTTGCTGGGCCCAGTTATTTTTTTAGGGCACAATGTGCCAGTAATTATTGAACGGGGCATTATCTGTGTGGTACTAGTATTTTTAGGGGGACTGTTTCTGTAGTTTAGCATTGGGGAGTACTGTATTGGTGGTGGCAAGGTGGGATGATAATGGAAAAGTAAGATGTCTGTTTGCTAAACTCTACAAAGACGAGAGATGGCTGAAAAATCATCATGGCGGCCAGCTCTGAATATTTTTTCCTGAATTCTTTGAAGAATTAAGGACCTTTTGTGATGACTAATATGAAGGATAGATGAGTCAATGATTTATGTTCTAATATGAAAGGCAGAAGAAGACTCTGTTACTCCATAGATATAGAGGTCAGTGATTGTATAACTTATGGAACATAAGGCAAGCGCATTAGCCATGTGGTATTTGGGGCAGTTTAAACAGACAGCCTGCTGGCCATAGGTTGCCTGTGATTGGTCTTATTACCAGTACCTGTTATTGTGAACTGCTGTGACTATTGTGCTTTGACTTCGGCTTGAGAATTTGACTTCGTCCTCGTCTCATCTTTCTGTACTTCGTTCCCTCTCGGTTTTGACCTCTGCTCGTGTTTTTGACTTTGCTCCAGTTTGTTCCTCTGTTTTTTTACGTGACTTCCTGGTTTGACTTTGGCTTGACAACATTCTATATTGTTTAAGTTCTGCCTTTGTTTATTGTTTTCTCCTGTTGTTCCCCCTCCCTGTACGCCCCAGCACGTACCTAGGCTAGGGACTGTCGACAAGTTTTATGCCATTGCCTAGGACGGGCTGTGCAAGAAGGCAGGGTAAGTGGTGGGGTTGAGTTCAGGGCTCCACTTACCCCTGAACTGTGACAACTTGTATCAAAGTCTATTCTGAGAATGTTGGCTGATATATCTGTGTGAGCTGCTTTTAAGAGTTTATGTGCATTGGACAATGTAGAACTAAGGATAGCAGTGCTGGGTAGGAGTCTATGCATGAGATGGAAAATTGAATTTGTGGGAAGAGTTCATGAAGCTGACAGTGAACCACACCATTCACTGACAGAACCCCTTCTCACATTTAGTACTGTTTATGGTATCTCTTAGTCTCACGTAAAATTACATATTTTTCTTATGTAATGTATCATGATTTTACTAAGTGTTAAAAAAAATATTAAATGAAGCTCTTCATTCCCCTCTCTTAGCATGAAGTCCTAGCAAAATATAAAGTTCAAATCAGATGCTGAATTACATTAACTATTGAATCCCTTATCTCCGCATGTTGCTGAAGCTCTCAAAAGTATACTCCAGGAGTTTTATACTAATGACCTATTCTAGATCACCAGTGTCTGATCGGGTGACTATGTGAGAAGGCTGCTGCAAATTTTTCTAGGCTGTGTGATGACACGTTCTTGGGTCACGTGGTGTAGTTGTATCTTACCCCTATATAGGTGAATGGGACTGATACCAAGCACAGCCACTATACAACGTATGACACTGTGCTTGGAGAGCTGAGAGAAGGCTTGGTGCTACTGTGAGCGTCAGAGCCTTCTGAGCAGCTGAACAGCTGAACAGCGGAGGTCCCGGGTGTCAGACCCCCACCCATCATAGGAGAGGTCATCAGTATAAAACTGTGGGAAAACCCCTTTAAAGGTTCTCAAAGATGATGTGACATCTTGTGGCAGGCCACTATCCTATGGCTGGAGCTGTGTGTCACTCAGCCAGAGATATGACTTGAAGTTCCAATGTTAAAATCTTTAAAGAGGCTCTGTCACTAGGTTGTAACCTATGTATTTAAATACATAGGTTACAAGGCCTAGTGACAACTTTTAAAATCATACCTTTCATGCAGAGTTCTGCGCAGAGGTCGCGTAGAAATTTAAACTTTAAAAAGTATGCAAATGAGCCATCGGAGCACCGGGGGGCGGCCTCTTTCCTCTGGATATGCTCCTTCACCGCCCCCCGGGCCCGAGGCACGTCCCCTGTCTCTAATCACGCCCCTTTCTGTATATGATAGACAGCGCTAGACTGGTAAGTCTAGGGCTGAACTCTCGCACATGCGCCCTAAAATTTTCCCGGCGCAGAGGAAAGAGGCCGCGATGGCTCCGAAGGCTCATTTGCATACTTTTTAAAGTTTAAATTTCTACGCGACCGCTGCGCAGAACTCTGCATGAAAGGTATGGTTTTAAAAGTTGTCACTAGGCCTTGTAACCTATGTATTTAAATACATAGGTTACAATCTAGTGACAGAGCCTCTTTAACAGTATTGCAAGTAACCATTCTACGTATTTGGGTATTTTTATTTGGTGTACCGTATGTTCTTTTTAGCACCAAGGGTGAGACTGCTACCTCCATAGAAGGAGAAATCTAAGACATCGGTTCTCTTCTGCGTCTCTTCCTTCTTAACAGGGGTTAAAGAACCCCAATTCTTCCAATTACTAGAATTCCCAGGGCCGAGGAATCCATTCTTTTCTACCATATCTGTTGTCATCTAATGGACCTCTCAAAGGGCACAAAACATTAGAAGATTTTTTAGAAGATCATGCTCATTAGCAGAACAGCTTTAATTGAAGGAATGGAAAACAGATTCATAGGAATTAATGTTTTCCAAAGCATGTAGCACATCATTTTAATCTTAAACTCTAGCAATAACTGATATTTTTCAAGGCAAAATAAGATCTTAGTAAGACAGGGAAGTGTAATTCAATCAAGCCTAGATCTCCAATTCCATTATCATCTGTTCCCTTGAGTTATGGAAAGGAGTCAACCCTTCACACAGTTGGTCAAGCTCAGATCGGAGAATCTCATCTGCATATAGGATGCACATCATACTATACCCTGCCGGTGATGCTTGTACTCCAATCTTCAACTGCTCTAGACCATGGACCTTGGCACAAGATGGGTCATTTCCAAACATGTCAACATCTAGACAGTATGTTCCCTCTGCAAAAGGCACTGGATGTGGAGGGTTGCAAAGGCTAAGAAATCCTTCGGGCCATCACAACAATTCGTGAACTTTGAAGAAGACGCCAAGTCACTGGAATCCCCAGGATGAGAATAAATCCAGACAGACAATCTGTCATTTCAGTAGAAGATTTAGGTTAGAGCTGTGCGTTGTAAGAGGAAGACAGTCTTGAATTGGCAATCCACCAGGAAGGAAATGTTGTCTTGTCTTCCTCAAAAAATCTGAGACTTTCCTCTGGTCCTAAAACAGATAGGTTTTTGGATCTGTCCCAATTATTCACTCGAGACTCCAATAATTTTATTGTTGTTTCTAACTGTTCAGCGGGAAGGAACACGGAGATCACTGCCCAATGGGGAACATAATGGACATAGGAGAGGGGTCTAGACTCAGAAAATGGTTAATGCAATAAACAAAGAAGAATTGAGAAAGAATTGAATGGAGAATTAGAAAAGTCTTAAGAAGAAGAAATGGTAAATAAGGCAAACCAAGAGAAGAGAAGCAAAAAAATGAGAGATTAAGAATAGATAGATTGACTGAAAAATAGACAAAATGCTTACATATGGTAAACCCAAAATAACAACAAACCATAGCATGTTGCATTGTTTCTTTTAGGCCAAACAATGACTCGTGCCTATGGTTATGATTACAAGTCAAAGTGAAGATACGCCACCCTCAGAAGCAGGGAAAATCCAGCCCGGCCCACCGGGAACTAATTATTAGCACGTATAGGGAGTGAAGACTCCTCCCTCATTACTCTGCCCTCCTCTCCAGTTTGAGCCAGCGGTAAACAAGATACCACAGCATGGTGAAGCAACTGCAACCAAAGCGGGGGGGAAATGGTCTTTGGTAACGAGTACCTTGAACCACCGCCCGCTCCAGAGATCACAATGTCACAATTGTGCAAGATAGTCTCACCAGCTCCTGACTCGATATTCGCCTTGCCAGCTGGTGCAGCGGAGGCGGCTGGAGCATCCACTTCACCGCCCAGGAGGAGAGCAACAACAACACCTTACATGCAGCAGAATCCCATTGTGCCTGCATCAGTGACGGCCCACGCCCAGACCCTATGGGACTACAAGAATGCGGTGGAGGACTGGGTCATCCAAGTACTTGACCATCCGAGGCCTGGAGACCCTACACTGGAATGGCGTAAGGGAACCGTCCTATGGTTTTCAGTAGAGCGAGGCTCTGGCTTCCTGGTGGATGACAAGGACGGCAAGGAGTATTTTGTGGGCCGCAGGTCAGTGAAATGGCCGTACCTGCCCCAACCCCGTCACAGCCTGTACATGGGGCATGAGGTGGAATACCATGGCATCTCTGAAAGGTCCCTTTGCTACCGGGGTTACCTTTTTATCTAAGCCCCTGGTACCCGCATCAGCACCAGAAGTTTGGCCTGAGGAACCACCAGGCGAAGGACGCGTGTGCTGCCTACAGGAGTCATCAGATGGCACCCTCCGTTTCAGGGAGAAACCACAGCCGGAGCCTCTGATCCCTGGACTGCCACCACCACCACCATCACAGTCCTTACATAATTGTTTACTTTCCAGTCCACGGTGATCCACTAGTCCCAACTACCCTGGAAAATGAAGTCAGCAGCAGCCAGGGGAGCTGGGGCTTCTTCCGTGGGTGCAACCTTGCCTCATCCGCTGCAGCCAGACGTCCTTACATCCTGCTGTCCCGGCAGGAGAATCCGGGAAAGTAAAGGCGCAAATGGCTGCAGCACTCACCAGCATGACCACCACCCGGACCCGGTGAAGTCCAACTTCTGGCAGAAGAGGGCAGTGGAGCTCCACCACGGCAGCCAGCTTGGCCTACAGGAGTCAGGAGCGTCCTCTGATCTCATTCAGTAGTAGTTCAAGCGAGGAGGACTTCAGGTCCCTCATCTGAGGAACCTTTCTACTGGCTGAGTGATTTAAAGGACACCTCTGGAGGACCTATGGGAGCCACACCATGGTCTGCACCTGACGGGTGAGAGCTAGTTGGCACTTGTTTTGTTTGTTTAGTTTGTATTGCCCCCTGTTTGACTCTCACCCAGATGGACATGGCTTGTCAGGACCCCCCCCCCAATTCTGCAGAAAATTCCCAATTCCCAGTTGTGCCTAAGCGTGCCTATTTTCATTCCCCCCCCCTTCTCAGGTTATTTGGGAGCCCGCTTTGCAAAAAGGGTTCTCTATTTGCTGCTATTTTATATTATCCATGTGGATTACACTTTACCTCAAATTACCTCACGTGGATTACAATTGAATTTTGGACTGTGTTCCAGTGTTTTATCATGCCAAGCAGCCACGATGAGAGACTCAAACTTACATCTGAGCCTCTTATGCTTGCAAATGTGAAATTGCACTAAAATGTTTGCATAATTGTCTTTGCTGTATTTTAGCAATAATGTTTTTACAGGTTCAGCAACGTTTAAGCACTTGTGTGTATTCTTTTTCAGGTACTGCAATGTGTCCTATTATGCACTTATTGTATGGTGTTTTTAGTAAATTATGCACTTAGCCGGATAGCTAGCACCATACTTTTCTACCTCATATGGACTGCCTCTAAAGACTGTAGGCCGTGGCCTAGCCTCGTACGTATGAGGCAATCACGAGTCAATAGTACGCTAAGGATTCGTACGAACTTTGCACGCTAATGCTTACGTACTTTTTTTAATGCTTGCGTACTTTTAACAACACTGACTATATGTTCGGAATTTGTGCAGGAATGTTCGCAAAACAATGATTATTTTTTTTAACGCAAATTCGACCAAATAAATTTGTATTAAGAACGAATCTTGTCAGACATTCGTTGATTACTCGCCGAATTTTGGATGATTCGCTCATCTCTATTGGGGACCTCTGTGTTAGGGTGTCATCTTACAGCATCACTCTAGGGCACTCCAGTTGTTCCAGATATTCTCCTTCAGGATTTTCTAGTAGAGAGCAGAATTCATGGTTTCATCAATTACAATAAGTTGTCCAGGTCCTGAAGAAGCAAAACAGCCCTAGACCATGAGAATACCACCACCATGTTTGACTGTCGGTATGATGTTCTTTTTTGAATTTCTGTTACATAAGATGTAAAACTAGATGTAACAGGTTGCACACCTTCCAAACAGTTCTACTTTTGTCTTGTCAGTCCACAGAATATTTAACAAAAAGGTTTGGGGATTTTCAAGATTTTTTTTTGGCAAATGTGAGGTGGGTCTTTGTGTTCTTTTTGGTCAGCAGTAGTGTTGAGAGAACCCATACTGTAAAGTTCGGGTCCGAGTTCGGGTTCAGGCGTTTATTAAAGCTTGTTGAAAGGCTGCAGGGCAGCCAATCAACAAGCTTTTAAGCTGTGGGCCCTTAGAAGCCATCACAGCCATGCCTAGTAATGGCATGTGCAGCGAGCTGGTACCGCAGGAGGAACACATGAGCATCAGGGATATATCACAGTGGGGTTTTGCCGATGGTTACTCACGGTTTGGTGACTCCCTGGACTGGTGTGCAGTTGTGTGCAGGGAGGACACGACTTCCCTCGGGGTACACTCTGTACGCAGGACTCCGCTGGATGGTGAGGCGAGGTGCCCTTGATGGTAATTTTTACAGTGTCAGTTAGCAGGGTCATGGTTTGTCGTGATGCCAGTGTCTTGAAGTAGACACAAACTTTTAAGCTGGAGTGATGAGGAGACAACTTGCTTATGAACAATAAAACTTTTACTTTTGCCTTGAGGTCAGATGGTACAAATTACAATTGCTTCAGTAGGCAGTAGATAATACAGATTGGTGTTGTAAGAATTCCTTCCAAGGCTGTTACTTTAAGTTGCTGTAGCTTTAAATCCAGTTACTCTTAATTCTCCACTTAGTCAGTCCCTTAACCCCTTCAACCCCGGGCCTGTTTTCACCTCCCTGACCAGGCCATTTTTTGCAAATCTGATATGTATCACTTTATGTGGTAATAACTTTGGAATGCTTTTACTTATCCAAGCTATTCTGAGATTGTTTTCTCGTCACATATTGTGCTTCACGACAGTAGTAAATTTGTGGCAAAATATTTCATTTTTATTTTTAAAAAAATACCAAATTTACCAAACATTTGGAAAAATTTCCAAATTTCAATTTCTCTACTTTCGAAATATATAGTAATACCTCCAAAAATAGTTATTATTTTACATTCCCCATATGTCTACTTTATGTTGGCATCATTTTGTAAATGTCATTTTACTTTTTAGGAAGTTATAAGGCTTCTAAGATTTGAATCAAATCTTAAATTTTTTTAGATTTCCAAAACCCATTTTTTTAATGACCAGTTCAGATATAAGGTTACTTTGTGGGGTTTATATAGTGGAAACTCCCCATAAATCACCCCATTTTAGAAACTACACCCCTCAAGCTATTCAAAACTGATTTTACTAACTTTGTTAACCCTTTATGTTTTCCAAGAGAATTGACAGAAAATTGGAATGAAATTTCAAAATTACATTTTTTTAGCAGATTTTAAGTTTTAATCCAATTTCCATGAAACACATCAAGGGTTAACAACAAAAAAAACCACAAAATCTATTACCCCAATTCTGTAGTTTACAGAAACACCCCATATGTGCTCGCAGCCCAATGTACTGGCGCACAGCAGGCTTCACAGTGGAAGGAGCACCATATGGCTTTTGGAGAGCGAAATTAGCTGGAATAATAATTGGGAGCTATGTCGCACATGAAGACCCCCTGAGCTGGCCCTACAGTTGAAACCCCCCAAAAGTGACCCCATTTTGGAAAGAGCACCCCTTAAGGAATCTTTTAAGGTGTGTGGTGAGCACTTTGAGCTCACTGGTTTTTCCTAGAATTAGGATTCACGCGGAAGTGAAAATGAAAAATTGCAATTTTTTGACAAAAAAGTTGCTATACACCCACATTTTTCACTTTCACAAAGGGTAACGGGACAAAATGCACCCCACATTTTGATCATCATTTCCCCCCGAATACGGCAACACCCCATATGTGCTCGTAGCCCAATGTACTGGCGCATGGCAGGCTTCACAGTGGAAGGAGCACCATATGACTTTTGCAGAGTGAAATTAGCTGGAATAATAATTGGGAGCTATGCCGCACATGAAGACCCCCTGAGCTGGCCCTACAGTGGAAACCCCCCAAAAGTGACCCCATTTTGGAAAGAGCACCCCTTAAGGAATCTTTCAAGGTGTGTGGTGAGCACTTTGAGCTCACTGCTTTTCCTAGAATTAGGATTCACGCGGAAGTGAAAATGAAAAATTGCAATTTTTTGACAAAAAAGTTGCTATACACCCACATTTTTCACTTTCACAAAGGGTAACGGGACAAAATGCACCCCACATTTTGATCACCATTTCCCCCCGAATACAGAAACACCCCATATGTGCTCGTAGCCCAATGTACTGGCGCACAGCACTATCTAACTACCACTGTGTTTTTTTTTTCCACACAAGTAAAAAAAAAATTAAAAAAAAATATGCAGATGCTGCTTTTACAGCACGCACACACGCACACAGATGGTGTGTGAGTGCAGAAACTGTAGTGAAAAAATTCACTACAGTCCTCTGCAAACAGCACGTACGCAGATACAGTGCGTTCGTGCAAAAACCTACACTGACACTAACTGAAATGTATATATATATATATATATATATATATATGGATTTATATATATATATATATATATATATATATATATATATATATATATTGATATATATCTGACTGACACTACCTATATGATATATATCTGACTGACAAAAAATGTGCTAACACAGCACGCACGCACACAAAACGTGTGTGCGTGCAAATACTGTAGTTAAAAAATTCACTACAGTATAAAAAACTGAACACTGGCTAAAAATTAACTTATATCTATATATATAGAGATATGGAGCTCTATGTATATTTATATAAAACCCTAACTGTACTTTCTTCTTTTTTGACCAAAAAAAAGAGAACAAAAAAAAAAAGCACGAAAAATGATCCCCAGGTGCTGATCAGGCAGGTATGCACTGAAAAGCACTGGGCGGTCACAGCTCGCACGCAGAAAAAGCGGTACGGAGCTGTAAAATTGTTAAAAAGTTTTAAAAAAAGACAAAAAACACACTGACCAAGTGGCGTCCATAAAAAAAGGACGGGAGGGGGGTGGGGGACAGGAGGGGACAGGGACGGAAGGTGGGTTAGGGATCTGTAACTTCTTCTTTTCTTCTGTTCTTCTTCTTTTCTTCTGTTCTTCTTCTGTTCTTCTTCTTTTCTTCTTTTCAGCAGTAAAAAAAATCAGGTAGCAGTGGTGGTGCACCACAAGTTCCAGCAAGCCAACAGCACACAGAAAAGGACAGAACCTTCCAGCATGCAGTCTCCAGCTAGAATGGCTGCATGCAGGAAGGTTCTGCCCCTTCCTGTGCAGCTGTAGCGCTGCACAGGAAGGGGCAGAACATTGGCGTTGCTCCAGCCAATGGCAGCGCTGGCAGGGGACCCAAAACACAGGGGTCCCCTGCCTGACCTCGGGAAGGACAGGTGCTGACTAGTTCAGCACCTGTCACCTTCAGATGACCCTCCTCCGATCCCCCTGCAGCTCCGGCGGAAATACCGCCCCCTGCCCTTAGGGAACATGGCTGCCTGCCGGGCAGTGCAGCCATAAAACCCCGGTTCTACGGCGCTGGTCGGCAACTCACTTCCCGCAGTCGGGAAGGGGTTAATAAACTAGTCTTGGCTCTGGATAAAATTTCATATCAATACTTCAGGGTATGTTGGCCCTGCATGGCAGGAATTAATATGTCTGCACCGTGTCACTTTAAATATAGAAACCTGACTGTCCATTGCTTGACGGTGACAAAATGGGTCGTTGATGAATAAGGGGGAAAACTTAACAGCACCATCTAGTGGTGGAAAAATGGAATTACTACCTAGGAGGTTCTTACAACACATAAGATATTTGAATACAGATTTCAATTACATGGCTATACAAAATACAATTTGTAGTGTCCCTTTCACACATAACATGTGGGACACTGCACATGGCTGTGATTGGCCGGTGCATCATGTGACCCAGCTTCTATATAAGCTGGATCACATGTAGCACTGCCCATCAGCCCTGAGAAGTGCAGGGACAGGAAGCAGGCAGCTGAAGTGAGGGAAAGTGTTAGGAATCTGGCTATTTATTCTGTGGGTGATCTACAGTATATATAGTGATTATTTGCAGGTGCAATACACCAGCTTTGCACCCCTGACACAGAAATATAATAATTAATCTGGATGTAAATTCTGTGGGAGACCTATAGCGATTTTTGTGGGTGCAATGCATCATCTTTGTACCCCTGACACAAAAATATAATAGTTAATCCGTCTGTTAATCCGGTGGGTGACATATTCACTTTTTTGCTAAGACATACAGCTGTACTGCATACGTGACAGGGAAATGAATACAGTTAATCCGTCTGCTAGTCCGGCAGGTAACATATTCACATTTTTGCTAAAACATACAGCTATACTGCTTACATGACAGGGAAATGAATACAGTTAATCCATCTGCTAGTCTGGCAGGTGACATATTCACATTTTTGCTAAGACATACAGCTGTACTGCATACGTGACAGGGAAATAAATACAGTTAATCCGTCTGCTAGTCTGGCAGGTGACATATTCACGTTTTTGCTAAGACATACAGCTGTATTACATAAGTGACAGGGAAATTAATACAGTTAATCCGTCTGCTAGTCTGGCAGGTGACATATTCACGTTTTTGCTAAGACATACAGCTGTACTGCATACGTGACATGGAAATTAATACAGTTAATCCGTCTGCTAGTCTGGCATGTGACATATTCACGTTTTTGCTAAGACAAACAGCTGTACTGCATACGTGACAGGGAAATAATACAGTTAATCCGTCTGCTAGTCCGGCATGTGACATATTCACGTTTTTGCTAAGACATACAGCTGTACTGCATACGTGACAGGGAAATAAATACAGTTAATTCGTCTGCTAGTCCGGCAGGTGACATATTCACGTTTTTGCTAAGACATACAGCTGTACTGCATACGTGACATGGAAATTAATACAGTTAATCCGTCTGCTAGTCTGGCATGTGACATATTCACGTTTTTGCTAAGACATACAGCTGTATTGCATACGTGACAGGGAAATTAATACAGTTAATCCGTCTGCTAGTCCGGCAGGTGACATATTCACGTTTTTGCTAAGACATACAGCTGTACTGCATACGTGACAGGGAAATTAATACAGTTAATTTGTCTGCTAGTCCGGCAGGTGACATATTCACGTTTTTGCTAAGACATACAGCTGTACTGCATACGTGACATGGAAATTAATACAGTTAATCCGTCTGCTAGTCTGGCATGTGACATATTCACGTTTTTGCTAAGACATACAGCTGTATTGCATACGTGACAGGGAAATTAATACAGTTAATCCGTCTGCTAGTCCGGCAGGTGACATATTCACGTTTTTGCTAAGATATTACACATGTACTGCATACGTGACAGGGAAATTAATACAGTTAATCCATCTGCTAGTCCGGCAGGTGACATATTCATGTTTTTGCTAAGACATACAGCTGTACTGCATACGTGACAGGGAAATTAATACAGTTAAGGCTACTTTCACACTTGCGTTGTAAGGATCCGTTTGTGAGATCCATCACAGGCTCTCACAAACGGTGCTGAACTGATCAGTTTTGTCCTAATGCATCTGAATGGAAAAGGATCCGTTCAGAATGCATCAGTTTTGCTTCAGTTCAGTCTTCATTCCGTTTTGGTGGCGGACACTAAAACGCTGCTTCCCATAGCATATTCCCATTTTTGGTTAGAGGTACACCTGCACTGCATATCCAGGCGAGCCATCCCTGCCCTGCACGAACAAGTGGTAGACAAAATCAGGTGTGCACTGCGCAACGCCATCTGTGTCACTGATACGTGGTCCTGTAAACACGGGCAGGGACGCTATATCTCCCTGACTGCACACTGGGTAAATGCAGTGGCGGCTGGGCCTGAGGCGGATAGCAGTTCGGGGCATGTCCTACCGCCACCTAGTATTGCAGGACATTTCTCGTTGCCACCTGTTGCCTCCTCCTCCTACTCTGCTTCCTCCTCTACCGCCTCCTCACCGGTCAGCGTAACACCTTCACCACCAACTTCAGCACAGCCAGGGGTAAATGACAGCAGGCTGTTTTGAAACTCATCTGTTTGGAGGAAAAACCCCACACCGCACAGTTGCTGTGGATGGGCATGGAACAATAGACCAATGAGTGGTTGGTGCTGCTAAGTCTCAAGCCTGGCCTGGTGGTGTGCGATAATGGGCGAAATCTCATAGCAGCTCTGGGGCTAGCCAGTTTGAAGCACATCCCTTGCCTGACATGTGCTGAATTTGGTGGTGCAGTGGTTCCTGAAAAATACCCTGATATTTCAGAGCTGCTGCAGAAAGTGCGTAACTTCGGCCTTCCCGCTCACCGCCTCATATGTGACGTACCCACAAGGTGGAATTCCACCTTGCACATGCTGGAGAGTCTGCGCAAGAAGCAGCAGGCAATAGTGGAGTTTCAGCTGCAGCATGCACGGGTGAGTCGCTCTGCGGAACAGCACCACTTCACCACCACCGAGTGAGCCTCCATGTGGGACGTGTGTACCGTGTTGCGCTGTTTCGAGTACTCCACCAACATGGCCAGTGCCAATGACACAGTCCTCAGCATTACTATCCCACTTCTATGTCTCCTTAAAAAAATGTTTCATCGATGATGAAAGAGGATGTGGCACAGGAGGAAGAGGAGGAGGAAGAGGGATCATTTCCACGGTTATCAGGCTAGTCTTTCACAAGTGGCTTGGATGGTGGATTCCGGTGTCAACAGAGGCCAGGTACACAACTGTCTAGCCAGGTCACAATTCTGCAGGATGAGGAGGATGATGATGAGGAGGACCCGTGCTCACAGCAGCGTAGCACCCAAAGCAGCTCATGGGCATCAATGGAGCGTGGCTGTGGGGATACAGAGGACACAGACGATACACCTCCCACAGAGGACAGCTTGTCCTTGCCTCAGGGCAGCCTGGCACATATGAGCGACTACATGCTGCAATGCCTGCGCAATGACCGCCAAGTTGCCCATATTCTAACCAGTGCTGATTACTGGGTGGCCACCCTGCTGGATGCCTGCTACAAGGACAACGTGCTGTCCTTAATTCCGTCACTGGAGCGGGCTCGGAAGATGCGCGAAATACAAGCGCATGTTGTTAGACTCGCTGCTGAGGGCATTCACACCAGACAGTGGGGGGCTTACTGGAAGCACCAGGCAAAGGCAGAGGAGGAGGAAGTCGCCAACGCAGCTGGGGCACCGTCAGCACCTCAGAAGGGAGGGTTAGCATGGCCGAAATGTGGAAAAGCTTTGTCAGTACGCCACAACAACCAGCACCACCAGCTGATACAGTCTTAGCAGGAGACAGCATTTCAGCAACATGGTGGAACAGTACATGTGCACATGCCTATACGTACTGACTGATAGATCTGCCCCATTCAACTTCTGGGTCTCCCAATTGGGCACATGGCCTGAGCTCGCCCTTTACGCCTTGGAGGTGCTGACCTGCCCTGCAGCAAGTGTATTGTCCGAACGTGTGTTTAGCATGGCGGGGGGGGGATAACAGACAAGCGCAGCCGCCTGTCCACAGCCAACATGGACAAGCTCACGTTCATTAAAATGAACCAGGCATGGATCCCACAGGACTTGTCTGTACCTTGTCCTGAGTAGACAAGTAGACTGGCCATACCCAGCCATTGTTATACTCCAGGGCACTTTATCTTTGCATTCTCTTTTTTATTTCCCTGTTTTGGGGTCTTCCCAAATTTAAAAAAATAATAATAAAAAAACAAAACAAAAAAAAACAACAAAAAACAGTGTTGGCTACCTCCTCCCCCTCCATCACCACTTCCACCTACACCGCCACGTCCACTGCCTCCTCAACCTTCTACTCCACTTTGATCTCCGTCTCCTACTTCAAGATTATTATTTTTTATTTTTTTCTATTCTATGTTATTTTAAGTCATTTATCTATCCACATTTGTTTTCAGGGCAACTGTCTTACCCCCATTTTGCAGCCCTCTAGCCCTTACTACGACTATTTTGCAGCCATTTTAGTGCACCAAAGTTCAGGCCCCCATTGAACTTCCACGGGTTCACTCATCCCTAGTCAGCAGCGGTTTTGCCTTGGAACTCTCCGATGAATATCATTTTTGTCCAATGTCTTTCTTATTGTTGAATCATGAACTTAACCTTAACTGAGGCAAGTGAGGCCTGCAGTGCTTTAGATTCAGTTCTGGGTTCTTTTGTAACCTTTTGGGTGAGTCATCAATGCGCACTTGTAGTCATTTTGGTACTGATAGATGTTTGTGACGTTTGCTTCTTTGTAATCTGTTCTTGAATTTCTTCAGATTGGGTCATGTTGCCATGCAGCCAGTCAATCCGCAGATAGCTATGATGTCACAGCCCTATAAAAACTTCATCCCGCGCAGTCTCTGCCATTTCACTGAGCATGAGCATAGCATAGGGATAGACGTAGCAAGTGCGGTAGGGACAGTGTTGCAGAAACAGTTAGAAAAAGAATATTGGAGAAGGAGAATGCAGGGACAGTGCAGGTTAGATCGTAGAGAGTTTTTGAGACTGTAGGGGGAGCATAGGGAGACTGCAGGCTGAGTGTCTCTTGTTCGCCCACTGCGCCATTCATACCTAATCTGTTGTGATATATATAGACTTACTGTGCATCAGACGTAGTCAGAACAGGCAGTCTAATATATTGCTGGGTTTATCTTGTTCATCTGTTGAATCATTCATACTTAATCTATTACATTACTGATTCAGTTACTGTACATTATGGCCAAGAGACAGTTGCCTGGGCCCTACAAAGGAACGGGCAGTGGAAAAAATGTTGCTGCAGCCAGCACAAGTAGCAGCAGGATAAGGGAGGGTGGTAGTAGCCGCAGCAACAGGCCAGAGATGCCATTGTCATGTAGCAGTCGTGTTTTCACCAACAATCTAGCTGTAATGGAATATTTAACTTCATCATCATCATCTCAGGGGACAACAGATACACAGAGCCAGGAATCTCTGACACCAAGCTTGGTTGGCATGGCCAAGCAACTGCCTCTGTGCCTTCACCTGTCTTAAACCTGCCTCTTGCTTTTGCTGCTCCTTCTGCTAGCCAAGTAAGGTATGCCACTGGCTCTGCTCTGCAGCTAGGCATGCAACTATCGATAATAACAGTCGGGTGGGAGCACATGTTGTGAGAGTTCAGGGATGTACCTCGGTGATCGATTGCTGTCAAAACAAGTGAGAAGAAGGAGAAACATCAGGAGCTATAAATGACATTCAGGTCGATGGGAAGGAACAACAGCTTCCTTCTGCTGACGTTGACGAGCCATGACTGCTTGAGAGGGGGTGCCGGACGTTAGGAGATGCAACCATTTCAGGCTGTAAGACTAAACGTGTGACACGATTTTCCCACCCACTTTATGTTGACACTTCATGTGTTGACGCGGGGACTCCGTGTCAACATTAGCACTAGAGATGAGCAAATCTATTCGCCGATTCGTATCGAATCTTGGAAATTTTCAGCTGCGAAATAAATCCGAATATTTGGAGATTCGCTCCGTTAAGATTCGATTCGCTACGTACTCTTCCGATAAATTGTACGCTAATGCTACGTATAAGTTACTCTATATGCTGTTGCGTACGATTTTAATTACTTAGTGAACTTTTACTGTTAGTTCGTTATTCGTGCGCAAAAGCCCGGGAAGAAAGCGATCACCTGACCTAGTGGACAGGGCTTGCTCTGATTGACTCAGGCTCGGTAAGCCAGTGACGGCTCAGACTGAGACAGGGAGAACTGCTGCAAGGAGGGACAGATAGTGTAGGGATAGAAATTGGCTGGGCAGGGCTAGTTTTTTGTTGAAAAGACCCAAAAGCCCTTTTAAGGGCTATTATATCTGGCTGAAATATTTTTTTTTTTTGAGGGGGGTCGAAAATTGCGGAAGGTTCCCTGACCTAAGCAACACCTGCGCAGCATGTACATTATAACGTGTCTGTATCCTATATACCTGACATCCGTTGCTATTTTTTCTGCCGTTAATCAAGGCGACATAACCTGTGCTGTGTCTGCATTATAACGTTACTGTTTCCTATATACCAGACATCCGTTGCTATTTTTTCTTCCGTTAATCAAGACGACATTGCCTGTGTTGTGTCTGCATTATAACATTACTATATCCTATACACCTGACATCCGTTGCTATTTTTTCTGCCGTTAATCAATGCAACATTACTTGTGTTGCGTCTGCATTATAACGTTAAAGTATCCTATATACCTGACATCCGTTGCTATGTTTTCTGCCTTTAATCAAGACGACATTACCTGTGTTGCATCTGCATTATAATGTTACTATATCCAATATACCTGACATCCGTTGCTATTTTTTCTGCCGTTAATCAAGGCGACATTACCTGTGTTGCGTCTGCATTATAAAGTTACTGTGTCCTATATACCTGACATCCGTTGCTATGTTTTCTGCCGTTAATCAAGACGACATTACCTGTGTTGCATCTGCATTATAATGTTACTATATCCAATATACCTGACATCCGTTGCTATTTTTTCTGCCGTTAATCAAGGCGACATTACCTGTGTTGCGTCTGCATTATAAAGTTACTGTGTCCTATATACCTGACATCCGTTGCTATTTTTTCTGCCGTTAATCAAGGCGACATTACCTGTGTTGCGTCTGCATTATAAAGTTACTGTGTCCTATATACCTGACATCCGTTGCTATTTTTTCTTCCGTTAATCAAGACGACATTACCTGTGTTGCGTCTGCATTATAACGTTACTGTGTCCTATATACCAGACATCCGTTGCTATGTTTTCTGCCGTTAATCAAGGCGACATTACCTGTGTTGCACCTGCATTATAACGTTACTATATCCAATATACCTGACATTCGTTGCTATTTTTTCTGCCGTTAATCAAGGCGACATCACCTGTGTTGTGTCTGCATTATAACGTTACTATATCCAATATACCTGACATCCGTTGCTATTTTTTCTGCTGTCAATCAAGGCGACATTACCTGTGTCGCATCTGCATTATAGCGTTACTATATCCAATATACCTGAGATCCGTTGCTATTTTTTCTGCCGTTAATCAAGGTGCCATTACCTGTGTTGCGTCTGCATTATAACATTACTGTATCCTATATACCAGACATCCGTTGCTATTTTTTCTGCCGTTAATCAAGGCGACATTACTTGTGTTGCGTCTGCATTATAACGTTAGTGTTTCCTATATACCAGACATCCGTTGCTATTTTTTCTGCTCATACACTTAATATGCACAAGGCGAGCAGTAAGGGACAAGGGACGTGCTGCTGATGGTGCACGCAGAGGCCATGGCTCTGGGCGCAGTGAAACTGTGTCTGTTGGCAGAGCCCAAGAAACAAAGTCATCCAAAACTCCTAGCTTTATGTCACAGTTTGCAAGGTGGCACAAGACACCACTCTTGACGCCACACCAGTGTGAACAGGTAGTCGGTTGGATTGCAGCAGATAATGCTTCCAGTCGGTTACGCACCACCCTTTCTTCCACAAAGTCCAGTCTCAGTAGGCACGAGTCTGGTCAACCACATCCTCACCCTGATCCTCCTTCCTCCCACCTTGACAAATAAGTGATCCCACACTCGGATATTCTGAGGAGCTATTTTCATCGCCGTTCCTTGATTTGGGCCTCTCGCCAAACCCGCTTGAAGAGGGACAGGAGCAAACTCATGAGCATCCACAGTCTAAAGAAGATGACGGTGGAGAATGGCAATTAGTGTCTGACGAGGTGCATGATGATGATGAGACAGTTGTCAATAAGTCAAGGGCAATTAGTGCCTCAAGAGGTTGATGATGAGGATGAGACGCAGTTAAGTCAGGTTCTTGATAGGTCACCATGTCAGGAGGAGGACCAGAGTGAGGAAGTGGAAGAGAAGGTGGTGAACGATTAAATCACTGACCCAACCTGGGAAGGTGGCAAGCCGAGCGAGAACAGCAGTACAGAGGGGGAGGGATCCGCAGCACTGTAACAGGCTGGAAGAGGCAGTGGGGTGGCAAAAGGGAGAAGGCAGGCCAAGCCAACCAGGCCCGCAACTGTTTCCCGGAGTAGCCCCTTGCAGCAATCTCCCTTGCCAAGGGGTAGGTGTTCCGCAGTCTGGCGCTTTTTTGAGGAAAGTGCTGACGATAAACGAATTGTAATTTGAAGCCTGTGCCGTACCAAGATGAGCAGGGGCGTAAACACCAGCAACCTGACCACCACCAGCATGATCTGCCACATGGCAGCAAAGCAGCCTAATAGGTGGGCCGAACACCTGGGTCCACGATAGGGTTGCGTGATATACTGGTGTTGCCGGTATACCACGGTATTAGGAAACAGCGATATGGCGATATCGCTGCTTCCTAATAACCGCGGTATTTTGTGACATCAATCAAACCGGTCATGTGCGCAAAAATCAAAATCTAAGCCCATGGAGCCGCCCAGGCTCCTCCTCGTTGGTTCCCATGGTGCAGTCTCCGCCTACTGACGTCTAACGTCGGAATCAGATGACGCCCGGGCGAAGCCGCTGAGGCTGAGCAGCGCAGGACTGACTGGAGCGAGTGGTTGGAAAGTCTGTGAACTTACTCTGTCTGACCCGCACAGAAATGACTTTGCCTGCGGAGAGAGACCCTATATATTACAGCTGCCAGCCGGGTCCCTGACATGTAGGAATAACTGTATGGTGGTGGCAAACCGTCACAAGCGGCCATAAAACATGGGGGGGGCAGCACCTTGTGGCTGCTGACCCCACTGTAATGGATTATCTCCTTGAGGCTGCTGCCCCCCACTGTAAATGCCTCCTTGTGGCTGCTGCCCCCACTGTAAATGCCTCCTTGTGGCTGCTGACCCCACTGTAATGGATTATCTCCTTGTGGCTGCTGCCCCCACTGTAAATGCCTCCTTGTCACTGCTGCCCCCACCATAAATGCCTCCTTGTGGCTGCTGCCCCCCACTGTAAATGTCTCCTTGTGGTTGCTGCCCCCACTGTAAATGTCTCCTTGTGGCTGCTGCCCCAGCGGACAGTGCCCCATAATGCCATACAGTATAACGATTAACAGCTCCAAGTTGTGGCTGCCTGGCCGCTGCCCCAAGCCAATAATGTCTCCTTGTGGCCCCCATTA
>ONZH01030438.1:0-89653 GCA_900303285.1 Rhinella marina | reverse complement strand
CACAGTACAGTTTTCCAGTTATTAAGGCCTATATATTGTATTTTTCAAGGTACACAGCCGTGTACTAAGTGATCAGACGGTGTGTATGAACACAGTTATGAGAAATTACTTTGCAAGGAGAACGCACAGTACAGTTGCCAGTTAAGGCCTATATATTGTATTTTTCAAGGTACACAGCCGTGTACTAAGTGATCAGACGGGTGTGTATGAACCACCAGTTATGAGAAATTACTTTGCAAGAGAACGCACAGTACAGTTGCCAGTTAAGGCCTATATATTGTATTTTCAAGGTACACAACCGTGTACTAAGTGATCAGACGGTGTGATGAACAACAGTTATGAGAAATTACTTTGCAAGAGAACGCACAGTACAGTTGCCAGTTAAGGCCTATATATTGTATTTTTCAAGGTACACAGCCGTGTACTAAGTGATCAGACGGTGTGTATGAACACCAGTTATGAGAAATTACTTTGCAAGAGAACGCACAGTACAGTTGCCAGTTATAAGGCCTATATATTGTATTTTTCAAGGTACACAGCCGTGTACTAAGTGATCAGACGGTGTGTATGAACACCAGTTATGAGAAATTACTTTGCAAGAGAACGCACAGTACAGTTGCCAGTTAAGGCCTATATATTGTATTTTTCAAGGTACACAGCCGTGTACTAAGTGATCAGACGGTGTGTTATGAACAACAGTTATGAGAAATTACTTTGCAGAGAACACCACAGTACAGTTGCCAGTTATAAGGCCTATATATTGTATTTTTCAAGGTACACAGCCGTGTACTAAGTGATCAGACGGTGTGTATGAACAACAGTTATGAGAAATTACTTTGCAAGAGAACGCACAGTACAGTTGCCAGTTATAAGCCTATATATTGTATTTTTCAAGGTACACAGCAGTAGTGCCAAATATAGTTTGGTATGTAGCAGAGCACCTAATACACCACTAATGCCTCTCTCTGTCCCTACTCCAGCAGCTATCCCTGAATACAGCAGCCGTTCTCTGTAAAGTCTATATTGTAGTAAGCTATCACTGAAGTCCACTGTAGTAGCCCTGATAAGGGCTTTTAATCACGCTCCTGCCTGTCCAACAGCTAAAATCTGTCTCTCCCTTCTCCAGCCTCTGTCCCTGACTAAGTTCACGCAGCATATGCGTACGAGCAGGAAGAGCTGAGTTTTTAATATTCGAGGTCACATGGTTTTTCCAGCCAATGCATGTAGACGCCGTTTTCGCGCTGCCAGCGTGCTCAGCGTGCCTGTCATACCCCCCCTGCATGGTGATTGGTGGAAAAAGAGCGCCAGGGAAGGTGGGAGGGGAAACGAATTCTAGGTGCGCCATCGCCGTTATACTCGAATTAAATCGAGTACGCCGAATATCGTAGTATTCGATCGAATACCAGCTCGATCGAACACTACTCGCTCATCTCTATTTATCACTAAAAAAGTCAGAATAAGCTCATGTTTTTTTAGGGCACCTTTGGTTTTTGGTGCTATTTTTGTAGCATATTCAAGGGGCTTTTTTTCTTTCTAAATGGCTCTGTGTACGGTTTTATTTATTCTGCCATTTTTTCTGTATAGCGAAATAGATGAAAATATGCCAGAAAAAAATAGAAAGACAAAAAAAGTCACCTAATAAACAAAACCGCCAGTGGCAAAAAAATACTTCTGTGCCTTGCACTCTGCCCCTTCAGCTTTTATTTGACTTGTTTTTCTTTTTTTTAGAGTGCAGTATACAGATCCCATATACTTTGCAGAGTCAATGAAAGCTGAAGGAGCAAATCGTTCTAAGCATTGCTGCTGCCCCTTCATTTTTTCATCAAAGTTAACTGTGCATAATGTCTTGAAGGGCTAACTCAGCTGAATGTTATGATACCTTTCACTTTAGCAATACGTGGCTTCGTTCTGGAGAAAAAGTACTTTTAATCCGTTGAAATGAGCAGTTCAGTGCACAGAGAGCAGGACCAAGCCACTATGTGCACCCTTGTTTCTCCTGCTTCCTCTGCTGACCTATCCCCTGGATACCTGGGACCCTCACCGATCAGCAGTTTGAGAAGGCAACAGCGTTTTCAGTACTGGCCTTGTCTCAGCTCACCAAGCACAGCTATGGTGGCCAGACGTCCGGTTTTAGGCCGGACAGTCCATCTTTTTGAACCCCTTTCCTTCGTCCGGCGTAGGGCATGGATGGATGCAGTGATGTCCTTTCTAACAGCTCACGCTCAGAAAGCAGCACTGGAGCTGCAGGGATAAAGTCACCCACCCATCCACGCACTGTTGTTGACCTGCACTTGGTTCTGCATTTAATTTTTAAATCTCCGTTGGCTGTGTGCGGGGAAGGGACGAGGCCTAACAGGATCAGGCATGGATTAGCAGAGTTGAGGGGCGGGTTCTAAGTCCAGCTTTAGAGGGTGCTCTGAGTGGCCACCCTAAGCACAGCACGTTCATTGTATGGCAACTGTGCTTGATATTGCAGATCAACACCACTCAATTCAATTGGCTTGAGCTGATTGGCACACAAAGCAGCTGGTCCAGGAGGACCAGGGAGTACCAGAGCAAGGTACCAAAGGTACAGTCATAGTCAACAGGACGAGTCGTAACCAGGAGAAACAGTGCAGTGGTCACAGTGGGTCAAACAGGAAGCGCAGTCCAGAATCCAAGCACAGGTCAGGAATGCAAGAACACAGGCACAACCAACTGCAACCTTTGCAGGACACAAGGACCTTTAATGCTCAGGCACCTGGGAAGGTGGCTGGACCATTTATATAGGTGAAGATGCTGGATTTACATGGGCCGACTAAGCAGCTGATTGTCGGGAAGGAAGCGTTCCTTCCCAACATTTGGCTGCTCATTTAGTGAAAGAGGCATTTACATGTAGTGATCTCCTCCACTGTATGAGGACGAGGCATCACTATTGCGATCCTCATACATCCTCATACAGAATCATGGTTTCTGAACAGAAGATCGCTCTTTAGACAGACATGATCGGTGGTGCCTGCATGAACGGCAGGATAAACCAATGAACGAGCGTTTCACTCATTCATTTGGTGATGAGGGGCACATTTACACAGCCGTATTGTCCAGGAGCGACAGTTTGCAGGAACAGTCGTTCCTGATAATCTGCCAGATTCTTAGGCCAGGTAAATGCACTGTAACAGAGCTGAACAGACTCCATTGTCTAATAGGGTGTGCTCAGGATGCTGCTTCTTATCCAGGTGATCATCATACGTAGTCAGTGGCAGAATAAACACTTGCATTTAGTGACTTACAGGTGATGACTCCTCCTGAGTTGCCACCACTTGTCTCTACAGATTTTGCCGAGAACATCTCTTCAGCTTCTCGCTTTACCAACACATCAGTACCCTGTATGCTAAGGCAAACTCCTCTTAGCGCCACACCTGAATACAGAGATGTCACATACTATGCCCCCTGAAAATAAAGTGCCACATACAGTGCCCACAATCTGTAACCTTTGTATATAGTGCTACATGCTCTGTGCCCCCTGTATATACTGCCATATGCCTGGTACCCCTTATAAATAGTGCCACACACTCTGTGAAACCCATATATAGTGCATATCTCCCAAGTGTCCCTCTTTTGGAGGGACAGTCCCTCTTTTTGACCCAAGTCCCTCTGTCCCTCTTTTATCCTTAAATGTCCCTCTTTTTGACTTGGAGGATTAATGCATAAATGTGCATTAATAAATGTCCTAAATTGCTTCTTACTAAAGTGTTTCTATGGTTTCTACCTATAAATTAGACCAGATCTTCATTATTTGGTGCAATTTGGACCTTAAAATATCTATAATCTGATGATTTATGTGCTAATATTTTTATGGACAATTACGCGCCAAAAAAAAAAATTGCTGCAGGGGCTCTAGTAATTATGCTTTGGGCGGAGTTAGAGGTGTGGCCTAGTATGAAAAAAACTGCTGTGATGCGTGCCGCACACATTGTCCCTCTTTGCAATTTTCAAAAGTTGGGAGGTATGTATAGTGCCTCATGCTCTGTAGCCTGAGTGTGTATATATATCTACTGTATATTGACTCTTACATGTGCTCCTTTATGTACAGAACCTAATATGTGCCCCTTTATGTATAACACCTCTTATTTGTACCCTTTTTATGTAAAGCTCCTCTTATATTTACCCCCTTTATGTAGAGTGACTCTTATATGTCTTATATGTGTCCTTTTTAGGTATAGTGCCTCAAATATGTGCCCGCTTTATGTATAGTGCCTCTTATCTGTGCTCCTTTTATGTATAGTGCCTATTTTCTGTGCCCACTTTATGTATAGTGACTCTTTGCTGTGCCCCCTGTATACAGTGTACTCATACTGTATTATAATACTCGGGAGGAGCTAGAATAGAGTGGGGAACAGAAGATGTGATGCCAAACATGTTGCCGATGGTCACGTGGTAAGAGGTATAATAGATGCAGCGGGTATATATAGCATATACAGCAGTGTACTGATATGTGAGGTACAAGATATAAATTACACCTCATACCTCACATATCAGTATACTGCTGTATATATTATATACACTGCATCTGTTATACCTTGTACCTGACATTTACCATATACTAGTGTATCGATACATTAGCTATAAGATATAAAAGATGCAGTGGGTGCAGATACATATAGTATATAAAGCAGTGTATTGATATGTCAGGTACAAGGTATAAAAGATGTAGTGGGTACAGATGAAGATATATCTGTACACACGATAGATAGATAGATAGATAGATAGATAGATAGATAGATAGATATCAAAAAACAAAAAATGATGAGGCAGCACTCCTTGGCTTGTAATAATTGTGGATCTTTTATTCCATGCAACGTTTCAACCCTACTCAATAGGGTCTTTGTCAAGCAATGAACAGATGCAATGTGTGGTATTATATAGTCATTATTGACTCATTAACTTCAAAGTGAAAATAACAAAATTACGGTGATCATAATATCAGAAAAAACATAATTGTAACATTAGTGAATAAAGTGACACTGGTAGATACAAACAAAATTCATATACAGTGATAAAAATATGTAAAAAGACATTCCTAATTTTTATTAATAGTTACCATACACGGGTGTGCCGTTGATGATTCAAAGGAACACTCCGCGTCCATATCTCCATAGTGCGCATGTCAAGCACGTGGGACCACGTCAGGACACTCAGACCAGCCCGACCCACGTGACCACTGGAACACACGTCACGTTGCGTGTGCTCCAGAGGTACATCGTGCGCCGTAACCAGGAAGGGGCCAGCAGCGCGTCCCAGTAACCGGACACTACACTACTGGGGGAAGGAGTTGGAGCTAATAATAATACACATGTAATAATACACGTGGTAAGATGGCAGACCAAGGGAACCTTAACATAATAAAATAGAGGTATTACCACCCATCAAGTCACAACTCAGAAGAGTCCACAGCAAGAGAATATGTAAATATTTATGTAAAAATTGAAATATGAACTGACGCTGAATCGAGGGCAACTTCATTGTCCCTAATCAGCCATCAGTAAAATTAATAGGGGAATGGGCCAGAAGCGATCAGGCCATAATACACGGACCAATCCCCTCAGCCTATTATGGATCCAAGTGGAAAGTCGCACGTGTGCGACAATCCACGAGGAACCAAAGTCAATTCCCAAAGAATAAAGTGACATACAATATCTCAATACATGAACCCTCTGGTAAAAGTTGTGTACCAAATAATGGTCAAATAGATAGGTGGAAAAATAAAATCAGTCCCCAAATGCAGTTCTCCATCAGCAAGTTTAAGTTTCAATAAATGTTCCAAAAACGAATCAGCACGGCACAGCAGGAAAAACGACAAAGTATGTTCATTCTAAAAAAAGGGAGGGCCTAAGGGTTTATAACTGATGGATCCACCAGAGTTCCCTCCTCTTAAGGATAAGTTCCCTGTCTCCACCCCTTTGGAGAGGTGGCACATGATCCAAAATCCTAAATTTGAGGTCACGCTCACGGTGACCATAGTCAGTAAAATGCTTGGGCACTGGCAGGTCCTTTCTCTTTTTCCTAATGGTATAACGGTGTTAGTTCAACCTGGACTTTAAGTCCCAGGTAGTTTCACCAACATAAAATAAACCGCATGGGCATGTTAGCAAATAAACAACATAAGAACTCTCATAAGTGAGAAACTGATGAATTTGGAATTTAAGACCAGTTTTCGGATGTATAAAACTATCACCCTTAAGCATATATGAACAATTAACACAACTTAAACACGGGTAACAACCACACCTGCGTGTAGTGATATATGTTTGTTGTGTTCGTTTCGATCGAACCTCCGATTTAACAAGCTTGTCCCTGAGATTAGGTGGGCGTCTGTAGGCAATACGTGGAGGAACTGTGAATTCAGGAATGTGTCCAAAGTTGCTATTGAGGATACTCCAATGTTTTTTAATAATATTACATATAATATCACTCTGTTTGGAATATGTAATGAACAGAATACGTGCAACCGTATTTCCACATTCCATATTACCACAATGGTCTCATGCTTTATTAAGTTGTTGTTGTAACCTAAAGCGTGGATAGCCCCTCATTTTAAATTTGTGCAACATTTGGTCATACCTAACAGGTAACATCTCAGGGTCCTGCACAACTCTTTTGACTCTAAGGAGTTGACTATAAGGAAGGGAGTTGTTAGTAGATCTGGGATGGCAGCTGTCATAACGTAACAAAGTGTTACAATCGGTTGGCTTAGTATAAAGGTCAGTGACTAATTTGTTATCCCTCACCATGACAAGTGTATCCAGAAACTGAATCTGTGTAGTGGACCATGTCAGAGTGAATTTGATGTCAGGATCCAGACCATTCAAAAATTGATGAAAAGCCTGTAAAGATAATTCATCACCTGTCCAGATGAGAAAGATGTCATCTATGGTATCTCCACCACCCAAGCACTTAGCTGAAGAGGTAGGATACACAGATCCATCTATCCTCTAGGTCCGCCATATAGATATTTGCATACGTGGGCGCCATGTTAGACCCCATGGCGGTCCCATGCAATTGCAAATAAACCTGTCCTAAAAAAGAAAAATAATTATTTTTCAAAACCAAATCCAGTAGTGTAATTATGAAAGATTGGCAGTCATTAGAGAAACCGCTGTTTTGTAAACAATGTTGTACCGCAGCAATGCCTTTATTGTGGTCAATCGAAGTATACAGATTGACCACATCAAATGAGGCCAAAATGTACTTGATGGGGAGGTTAACCCCTCTGATCTTGTCCAAGAAATTACTTGTATCTCTGATAAATGATTTAGTATTAGTCGCATAACAATGTAGAACCTTATCTAAAAGGATAGCAATGTTAGAAAAGATGGACCTTCGATCAGACACTATAGGACATCCTGGTGGACATTGTAGTGAAAGGGGTGGAGACAGGGAACTTATCCTTAAGAGGAGGGAACTCTGGTGGATCCATCAGTTACAAACCCTTAGGCCCAAGGGATTAAATGTTGAATTTAAGTGGAACATTATGGATTAAAGGATGACACCCCAGACCAATCCTGTGTTTTTTCTCTATCAGTCATCTGTTTTGCTATAGGTATTTTATACAGATGCAATTCATTATATGTACTAATTTTTCCTTTTTTTCTCCCTTTTTTTAGAATGAACATACTTTGTCGTTTTTCCTGCTGTGCCGTGCTGATTCGTTTTTGGAACATTTATTGAAACTTAAACTTGCTGATGGAGAACTGCATTTGGGGACTGATTTTATTTTTCCACCTATCTATTTGACCATTATTTGGTACACAACTTTTACCAGAGGGTTCATGTATTGAGATATTGTATGTCACTTTATTCTTTGGGAATTGACTTTGGTTCCTCGTGGATTGTCGCACACGTGCGACTTTCCACTTGGATCCATAATAGGCTGAGGGGATTGGTCCGTGTATTATGGCCTGATCGCTTCTGGCCCATTCCCCTATTAATTTTACTGATGGCTGATTAGGGACAATGATGTTGCCCCCGATTCGGCATCAGTTGATATTTCCATTTTACATAAATATTTACATATTCTCTTGCTGTGGACTCTTCTGAGTTGTGACTTGATGGGTGGTAATACCTCTATTTTATTATGTTAAGGTTCCCTTGGTCTGCCATCTTACCACGTGTATTATTATTAGCTCCAACTCCTTCCCCCAGTAGTGTAGTGTCCGGTTACTGGGACGCGCTGCTGGCCCCTTCCTGGTTACGGCGCACGATGTACCTCTGGAGCGCACGCTACGTGACGTGCGTTCCAGTGGTCAAGTGGGTCAGGCTGGTCTGAGTGTCCTGACGTGGTCCCACGTGCTTGACATGCGCACTATGGAGATATGGACGTGGAGCGATCGTTTGAATCATCAACGGCACACCAGTGTATGGTAACTATTAATAAAAATTACGGCTGTTGCCGATATTGTTTTTATAATTACGCCCACATCACAGGTGTCACTGATACATGATTAAACACAGGAATGTCTTTTTACATATTTTTATCACTGTATATGAATTTTGTTTGTATCTACCAGTGTCACTTTATTCACTTACGTTACAATCATGTTTTTTCTGAAATTATGATCACCGTAATTTTGTTATTTTCACTTTGAAGTTAATGAGTCAATTAAGTATTTTAATCACTTACTTGACTATATAATACCACACATTGCATCTGTTCATTGCTTGACAAAGACCCCATTGAGTAGGGTTGAAACGTTGCATGGAATAAATGTCACGAACATACTTGCGTCAGGTTGCAGGCGTTCGGCTAGACTTTCAAAAGTGACAAAATTTGACATGTTTGGTTGCTGTTTACCACACCCCTTCCCCTCAGCTGTTGTGGGTGTGGTAATTATCTTTCCCCTATTTACCCCTTCCTCTGACAGTATTCCTTGCGGTTTATACTTTCTGCTGTCATTGTTGTGTTTGGTGTGGATCTCGGTTGAGATCCGGTTGCTGCAATATCTGCATTAAGATAAGTGTTATTTTCCCTATTGTGTTTATCCTAAGTTTCCCTGTTTTGGTTTTGCCTTGTGGAGTTTCCTGTTCGTCCGTCCTTTTGGAGGAACAGGTTTACTCTTTCTCCTGTCACTAGCTGCAGGGTTGTACAGGCTCAGTTTGCTATTAGGTTCCTCTGTATGAACTCTCCTACCACTAAGGCCTGTTCATACTGGTAGTCAGTCAGGGCCTAGTTTCAGGGATTCCTGCAGGAGGTGACCATTTCCCTTGTTTGTTCTTTTCCCTTCCCTCTTATGCTTGGTGTGGCTATACCCTCCACACCAGAGCGTGACAATAGAAGATCCACAATTTTCACAAGCCAAGGAGTGCTGCCTCATCATTTGTTTTTTTTTATGTCAGTATAAGGCCCGGTACCTGGTGCCTTTGAGGGAATGCACCCGTCTGCATTTGCACGGTGCTGCTGTGGTATTTTTGTATTATAGATAGATAGATAGATACTATATATACACACATTTGTGTACATAAACACTTTCCCTATATTTCATCTGTCTCTGTAGGGGAAGTATTGTGGGTACAAGAAGCAAATTGGAATACAACATAATGTATAATGTCTCTGTCTGAAAAGGAGGTGAAATTGTTCTGGACTGTTAATTCCTTCCCAACGTGTACGCATAGCAACTGAATGCCGCAAGGGTTACGGATGTACTAGCAGATTTCTCAATTTCAAGAGGACATTAACTTTGTAGCTGAATGGAAACAAGTACGTATCCAACATTCATTAAACTTAATGGGATTGATTCTGAAATGGACAAAAAAAATATGCTCAGGTCACAGAGGAATTTAAAAAAATAAATCCAAAATGGAGCTAAGTACTCGTCTGACAGAATAGCAATTCCAAACCTTTTTGAAGAAAGTGAATAAAACATAAAATTATGTACCTAAAATTTTCATTTACTGTAGCAGCACAGTCACAAATTGGATAAAGCCCCCTAGGTACAACTAGAGAGACACAGGTAAATAAGTAATAATAATTAATCAGTAAACCAATCATTATGGGCCCTATAAAACTAATCAGGAGGAAGGCCTCCTGATTAGTGCATTTTTATAAAGCAATACTGAATTTATTAAAGGGATGGAAAGTTGTGTTGTCTTCGGACTATGGGAAATGAAATTTTCAGATAAATACATTTTCATTTTCCTGGATGTCCTACAATAGTTCAGTCTCAAATAGGACCTAAAAAGCAGTGTTCAAGTGGGTGGGACAGAAAACAATATTCAAATATCCTATGGTAAATAGAGGCCAATGTAGTAAGAATGTCCAGAAAAAAAGTAATACTGACTCATAGTGAAATAAAAGAACAGAAAAAGGATATGTATTTAAGGGACAAAAAAGATTTAGATAATGGACACATCTTTCATTGGAGTGGTCACAGAATAAGAAAAGGGAGAAGACACAGAATCAGTCACGAAACCCAGATTACTGTACTACGGATTCGTGTCTTGACTTGAACCTTTCTGAGGCTACTGTACGGAGGGTGAACGCTCCTGTTGGTCACGTTTGCGAGTGGGGCTACTGTTTATACATGGCCTTGAGTACTTGTGTAGGTGCATGAAATGGTCGTGATCTGTGTTCACAACATGCCGAATTGCCGAATAACAAGGTTTTAAGGCCGGATGGGGAGTCCTGCTGTGTTCTTTCATTGGATACCGTCTCTGTTTAGGAAATTTGTGGATCCCAATCCCCACATAACTTTCCCTTGGTTATTTGATTTTTTTTTTCTTTCAAGAACTGCAACGTCTTCAGATTGTAGGCAATCTCTTAACCTGATTTAGATTGTTAACTTTAAATAATTATAAGCTCAGAACCATAACTTGGTATTCCTTTTAGAGCAGAGAAGTCAGAGGTAAATGGATACAGATAAGAAAAAAACACAATGTTTGTCAAATACAAATACAACAGATTATATTCAAAAGCAAATATGATATAATATTTTGGGAAGATTATTACTCTCCTATGTTGAAGTCACGGATGTCCCATAAACATACAGAATTGCTCTGATTTATTATAAGGAAAAAAGCCTTACAAATTATTTACATGAAGTAGGTTGTCATGGCAACAACTTCTCGCTCACAATCAGCGCCTAACAGCAAAGTGGAGAGAAAGAAAGATTCATCATCGCTATAGAAACCACATTGTATCGAAAGGTTATCAATACTAATAACTGTGCTCACTCCTGCCATTGGATGGCGTACATAGAGTCAAAAGCATCAGTTCATCTCAATAGCGTTGTCTGGGAAAATATCCTTATATAATGTGATTATATAACCTTATGGACACCTTATAAATACAGTTATAATGGTATTCATCTCACTAGCCTAATCAAGAATGGCAGTTCGCACTGCTGAACCGACCAAAGAAGTATGACTCTTTGCATGCCACAGTGATAGTAAGAGTTTTGTTTCTTTGCAGGTACCGTATTTTTCGCTTTATAAGACGCACTTTTTCCCCCCAAAAGTAGGGGGAAAATTGCTGTGCATCTTATAAAGCGAATACTAGTGAGCACTTCCATTATGGAAGCGCTCACTAGTATGTATTAGGTGCCGGGAGCGGGGAAACATACTCACCTTCCTGCGCTGCAGCTCCGCTGTGGGTCCGACGCTCCTCTGTCTTCTCCTGCCGGCGCTGCACTGTCCTGACCTTGTACAGCATCAGGACTTAGTACGCGCACTATGACCTGATGCTGCACTCAGTCAGGTGACAGTGTAGCGCCGGCAAGAGAAGACAGAGGAGTGCTGGACCCGGAGCGGAGCCGCGGCGCAGGAGAGGTGAGAGAGTTTTTTATTTTATCCTTATGGGGCTAATGGGCTGATCTGAGGTCTGATGGGGCACAGTGGGCTGATCTGAGGTCTGATGGGGGCACAGTGGGCTGATCTGAGTCTGATGGGGGCACAGTGGGCTAATATAGGGGCACAGTGGGCTGATCTGAGGTCTGATGGGGGCACAGTGGGCTGATCTGAGGTCTGATGGGGGCACAGTGGGCTGATATGGGGGCACAGTTGGCTGATCTGGGGTCTGATGGGGGCAGAGTGGGCTGAAATGGGGGCACAGTGGGCTGATATGGGGGCTGATGGGGTACTGACATGGAGAGCTGATGGGGTTCTGACATGGAGGGCTGATATGGGGGTCTGATGTGATGTCCTGAAATTTATGGGGGTCTGATATAAGGTCTGATGAAAAATATTTTTTTCTCATTTTCCTACTCTAAAATCTGAGGTGCGTCTTATCATCGGGTGCGTCTTATAAAGTGAAAAATACGGTATATATTGATTTACTGAAGATTTACATGATTTGGCCTTTTTTCAGTGCCAAGATATTAAATATATGAGCAAAAATTTTCAGGTGATATTTGCATTTCAAAAGCGCTCATGTCATGCCACTTCATTATATATAAATTCATTTAATCCTCCATCTTAAATTCCAGAAAATCTTATAATCCACACTAGTTTCAGTACAAAACTGTACAACACAATTGCTGACTAGATTAACAATGGCTGACCATCCAAAGTTTATGGGCTTTCCCAACTCTCTCCCATCAGCAGAGAAGGATCAGGCCCTTGGATTTCAACATACCTGATCCTTTGTTCTCAGGGAGATAAACAGCAGCAGCTTACTCCCCTCTCCCAATAGAGAATGCATGCATGCTTAAAGAGAACCTGACATGCCTGTTTCATGCATTCCCCATATAATAACAATTCTGGAGCATCTATTCATATGCCTCTATGTTGTGCCATTCCTGTATTATTTCTACTAGAAGCTATTGCAGTGTTCCACTTCGTGCTAAAAGTGGGCACTTAAAACCTTTGTATTTGTCATGTCACTGTTGTAATAGCTGCAAATTCCTTACAACAGGCTGGTAACTGCATTACATCTAATCACCACTAGGTGGAGCCTTTACATTATATATATATATATATATATATATATATATATATATATATATATATATTATATTAGCAGGCCAGGATCAGGAAGGGAAATTAGAGGTTAGTGGAGGAGAGGAGAGCATATAGCTGCTGATGTGTGCTCCCTGGCCATGAGAAAGCAACCTGTTCAAATAATGGTGCAGAAGACTGATGCCTGCCGCTAGGGAGACTGCCCTGTTGGTTGCCAAGTTGTGATAAGGTTCCAGATTTCTGAAGCAAGGTTTCTTGAAAGATAGACGCAGCTAGTTGAAGCATATGTCTGCTGCAGTCTGACCAACTCCTGAACCAATTCCTCCCTGCTAAGCCTGCTGTGGGATTTGCAGATTTGCCAACTTATTGTACTGAAAAGCATTTATAACGGATATCTACCTCAAGGCAACATATTATAAGTAAAGTTCCAGTTTGGTTCAGCAACTCATTGGCTCTCTCCTCATTCTTCCCCATCCCCCAATCGCACCTTTTATGGTGCTGGTGTCATGAAGAACAGGGACCCTGCCTCCACGGCACCTTAAATCCAGACCACCAAGGGCACCTCAACCACTATCTGGAGGGTGTCCCTGGACCACAGAGTGTGTCCCGAAGGAACTGGTACTAACTTTCCCTACAATGCACACCGGCCAAGGGAGCGCAACAGAACTGTGAGTAAAACTACTACTACCCCCATCGCTCACATATTGCCCCTGCGGCCCGGTCACTGCATTATGAATAAATTGGTAGCAGTGTGCAGTAAGGGTACAGAGGGGTGGTAACCAGTTGGGGGTGTGTACCTGCACAGACTCACTCTATCCAACCAGTGCTGCCATTTTCAGACTGTGCTGTCACCCCCGCCCCAACTTGTTACCACCCCTCTGTACCCTTACTGCAGACTGTCAACTATTAAACATGTCAGGAGTGGTGAAAGGTCCTCTTTAACTGAGTAGAGCAGCGATCAGCAACCTTCAGCATTCCAGCTGCTGTGAAACTACAACTTTTAGTATGCAAACCGGCTCGGCTGTTCTTCTAGCTCCCATAGAAGTGAATGGAGCATTCTGGGAGTTGTAGTTTATGAACAGCTGGAGTGCCAGAGGTTGCTGATCCCTGGAGTAGAGTATGCATGTGCATTCAGCTGGCAACTCTGATGTGTACAACCAGCATTAACATTTGATTTTGAGTTTATATACTTCTGTATATACACTCAGGGCTGGTCTTAGGGGTAGTAAAGCCATGGCCTAATAGCACTTAGTACCTTATTTCTAGATGTGCCTTTGTTTCAGCAATAGATGTTTTCTATCTTCTAAAAATCCAGTTTATTTTGTATGCAACTGAGCTGGTAAGGTGCCCAGAGGGGCATCACTTGCAGGAAGGAGTCCAGGTACACCTCCTGCTAGTGCCCAAGCTCGCCCTCATGCTGGGAGCAGGGAAAAGGGGGGCAGAGTTATGGCTTGAATGTGATGTAGGAGGTGTGCCTTGGCTTCTTTCTGCAAGAGTGACGCCCCTCTGGGCACCTTACTGGCTCATTTGCATACCAAATAAACTGGATTTTCAGAAGATAGAAAACATCTATTGCTGAAACTAAGGCACATCTGGAAATAAGGTACTAAGTGCTATTATGCCATGGCTTTACTTCAATAGAGATTATCCTGGTGACAGATTTCTTTTAAGCAACGTGTGTGGTCGCATGGCATGTACGAGCCATCTCTGCTGAAGGGGGCACTTCAGCTGACCAGGCAGCGGTGGCTTGTGAACATTATTTAAATATATAATTATAATTATTTACTACATTATTTAGACTAGTAACATAGTAACATAGTTTATAAGGCCCAAAAAAAGACATCTGTCCATCCAGTTCGGCCTGTTTTCCTACAAGTTGATCCAGAGGAAGGCAAAAAAAACCCTGTGAGGTAGAAGCCAATTTTCCCCACTTTAGGTTAAAAAATTCCTTCCCGACTCCAATCAGGCAATCAGAATTACTCCCTGGATCAACGACCCATCTCTGGTAACTATAACCTGTAACATTATTACCCTCCAGAAATACATCCAGGCCCCTCTTGAACTCTTTTATTGAACTTACCATCACCACCTCCTCAGGCAGAGAGTTCCATAGTCTCACTGCTCTTACCGTAAAGAATCCTCTTCTATGTTTGTGTACAAACCTTCTTTCCTCCAGACGCAGAGGATGGCCCCTCGTCACAGTCACAGTCCTGGGGAATAAATAGATCATGGGAGAGATCTCTGTACTGACCTCTGATATATTTATACATAGCTATTAGATCTCCCCTCAGTCGTCTTTTTTCTAAAGTGAATAAGCCTAATTTTGATAATCTTTCTGGGTACTGTAGTCCACCCATTCCAGTTATTACTTAAGTTGCCCTCCTCTGAACCCTCTCCAGCTCTGCTATGTCTGCCTTGTTCACAGGAGCCCAGAACTGTACACAGTACTCCATGTGTGGTCTGACTAGTGATTTGTAAAGTGGCAGGACTATGTTCTCATCACGGGCATCTATGCCTCTTTTGATGCAACCCATTATCTTATTGGCCTTGGCAGCAGCTGTCTGACACTGGTTCCTACAGCTTAGTTTGCTGTTCACTAAAAGTGTAGCAGTGTACTGTCCTCTTCTGTGTTAATTACTTTACACAGTTTAGTGTCATCTGCAAAAATTGATATTTTACTGTGCAAGCTTTCTACAAGATCATTAATAAATATATTGAAGAGAATAGGGCCCAATACTGACCCCTGTGGTACCCCACTAGTGACAGTGACCCAATCTGAGTATGTACCATTAATAACCACCCTCTGTTTTTTATCACTGAGCCAGTTACTTACCCACATACAGACATTTTCTCCCAGGCCAAGCATTCTCATTTTATATACTAACCTTTTATGCGGTACAGTGTCAAATGCTTTGGAGAAGTCCAGATATACGACATCCATTGATTCGCCGCGGTCCAGTCTAGAACTTACCTCCTCATAGAAACTGATTAAATTGGTTTGACATGACCGATCCCTCATGAAGCCATGCTGATATGGAGTTATTTGCTTATTTTCATTGAGGTACTCCAAGATAGCATCTCTTAGAAAACCCTCAAACAGTTTACCCACGACAGATGTTAAACTTACCGGCCTATAGTTCCCGGGCTCTGTTTTTGGACCCTTTTTGAATATTGGCACCACATTTGCTATGGCCAATCCTGTGGAACACTCCCTGTCAGTATAGAGTCCTTAAATATCAGAAATAAGGGTCTGGCGATGACATTACTTAATTCTCTTAGGATATGGGGGTGTATGCCATCCGGTTTTGGCGATTTGTCTATTTTAATCTTTTTAAGACGCAGCTCTACTTCTTCCTGGGTCAGACAGGGCACTTTTAATGGAGAATTTACTTTTATATTCTGCATTTCATCTGACAGTATTTTCCTCAGTGAATACAGTGGAGAAAAAGATATTTAGTAACTTTGCTTTCTCCTCATCGCTCTCTGCAACTCCCCCCTCATTACTCTGTAAGGTGCCGACACCTTCAGGTTTATACTTTTTACCATTTATATAATTAAAGAACATTTTAGGGTTAGTTTTACTCACTTTGGCAATTAATCTCTCGGTTTCTAGTTTGGCTGTTTTTACTTGTCTTTTACATATTCTATTTTTTTCCTTATAGTTTTTCAATGCTTCCTCGCTCCCCTCCTGTTTTAGTGATTTAAATGCTTTCTGTTTGTCATTTATTGCTTTCTTTACAGCTCTATTTATCCACATTGGTTTTTTCTTGTTCCTTAACCTTTTATTCCCATAAGGTATGTACCTCTCACAATTAGATATTAGGATGCTTTTAAAAATCTCCCATTTTGTGGCTGTATTTTTATTTTTGAGGACTTTGTCCCAGTTAGTTAGGCCTATGGCCTCTCTTAGTTGACTAAATTTTGCTTTTTTGAAGTTTGGTATTTTTGTTCCTCCCTGAAGAAACGCTCTTGAATGACAGTTGGAAGGTTATTATATTATGGTCACTATTTCCCAGGTGTCCCCCAACCTGCACATCTGTTGTTCTGTCAGGTCTATTGGTTAATACTAAGTCCAGTATGGCCGTCCCTCTAGTCGGGTCCTGAACCAGTTGGGAAAGGTAATTGTCTTTGGTTATTTCCAAGAACCTGTTTCCTTTATGAGATATACAGGTTTCAGTTTCCCAGTCTATATCTGGGTAGTTGAAATCCCCCATAATAACGACCTCATTATGTTTTGCCGCCTCGTCTATTTCATTTAGAAGTAGATTTTCTGTGGACTCTGGTATATAAGGTGGTTTATAATAAAGTCCTATTAGTATTTTATTACTGTTTTTGGCTCCATTTATTTCTACCCACAGTGACTCCACATCTTCATGTCCCTCACTTATATCTTCCCGCAGTGTGGGCTTTAGACAAGACTTTACATAAAGGCAGACCCCTCCCCCTCTCCGGTTTTGGCGATACTTTCTAAACAGACTGTAACCCTGTACGTTAACTGCCCAGTCATAGCTATCATCCAGCCATGTCTCAGTTATTCCCACTATGTCATAGTCCTCCTCACACATCACTAATTCCAGTTCTCCAGTTCACTATGTTGACTATTACATAACATTTTGATTCAATTACTTTGTTTGGAAATGGTATTTGGGCAGTATATGGTGGCATTCATTTGGGCACTGTGTGACACTGCTACTTAAGTCACTATATTATTTTTGCAGTGCATGGTAGTAGTGACATTGTATAGCTTGCTTATTTAGATAACTGTATAGCAGTGTTATTGGGCCATCAAATAGCAATATTATTTGGGCATTATACTATTATACTAGGCATTCTTTGGCAGGAGGTGTCATAACTATATGAGGCAGGAGGTGTCAGGTATCTTACAATAAACCCAATCTATATCCTATGTATATATATATATATTCAGAATATCAGATTTTAAGCAGCACAAAAGCTATCCAAAGAAGAAGTGTGCAAGCAGCCGTGGATACAGCCTTAATCAACAATTAAAGTAAGGGAAAATATATATAAAGCTGCATGAGCCTGGCGCCAGCCAATATCTGTAGTACTTCTGAGTGCATGGGGTATGGTGGAAAGTGTTTGATGATGGATTAGGTTCAGAAGAATGATATTGAAGGGGATGATGGAGAAAACTTATATTAAAGGATGTGATAGGCCATCCTAAATAGAGTCTTCAAAACTGTGTACTGTATGTTGTGAATTCACCTAATTATTTGGAGCAGGGGCGTTGCTAGGGTAAAACATTCGGGGCCTGGGCCCCTGTTGTTTCCTCCCAGGCCCCGAATGTCCTGCCTGCCTGCTAGATACAATTGTATTGCCGTCCTCAGGATGGCAAAACAATCAAATCTAAAGCACTTAAAGGGGTTGTCCGAGTTATAAAAAAAGGTATAGTACTGTAAATCTGATGGGCAGCAATACATAACTAAGTTAAGCAAGTTTTAGGCAAAAAAAAAATCTATATTTCCTTATTTCCCTGGTTCTCCTCTGGCCTTTGTTTACATGCAGTAATAACAATCTCTGCCTCTCCCCCTTCCTGCTATGCAAAGGCAGTGAATACAAGAGCTGGCCTGAGTGACATGTCTGCTGGAATACTCAGCAGCATGTTGTATGTGTAGGACTACAAGTCCCAGCTGTACAATGACACTGCTGATACACCCTACAGGGTCTTCCCCCTACCTGTTCTTGTACAATACAATACTTTGCATCTCCTCCAGATCAGCTCCAGTCAGCTCTTTGTCTGTAGGGTAAGGAGGGCAGATCCTGTGTCTCTTTACATCTGCCGCTGCTGTTGTAAAGCCTTCAGTGTGTTCTGGCTGTAGGGGTTTATGTTTTATCTGAAAGAATCCAGGGAGAGAGCAGATAGCAGCAGCGGCAGGGCAGGGGGGGCTTGGCCAGCACAGTGACGTCTTGTGTACAGGCTGTTATCTGATCTCTAAGGCTTGCGCACGAAATATCACACAGCAGGGAGATAAGCTGACATCACAGGTCATGTGACCTTGAGTTAAATCTAAGAAACCAGCAGCTTTAGAAGCAGAAAGTGTATGGAAAAGCTGTTGTATTTGACTAGTTAGAAACATACAAAGGACAAAAAAAATAACTCGGACAACCCCTTTAACGAGATGTAGGACCTGTGGTGACATACCAGGTCATGTGATCGGTGCAGTAGGTGAGAAGGACCTGCGATGATGTCACTGGTCACATGTCATCATCTGACCAATGCAGGATAGGCTCCACAGTGAAGAGTGAAGAAACTCTAGGGGAAGAAGCTCTGCTGATGTCTGCTATAAGGAGAGGTAAGTGTGTCACACTCTGCAGAGACAAGGCGGCTGAGAGAAGTTGTCCGGACTGAAGATGATGACAGAGAAGATCTACACCGGAGGAGACATCACCTGGAGGCCCTGGATGTGAAAGTTAAGTGCTGCTGCAGAAAGGGGGGCAGGTGGTCGACTTAGAGAATTGCACTATATTCATTGGGGCTTGAGCCCCGGATCTTTTGAGACCCTAGCAACGCCCCTGATTTGGGGTACGGTGTTTCAGAGAACCGGTGCAGCTCAGGAGAAGTCTTAAAGACATGAGTGAGAGGTTTGAATTATGGTGAACAAAGTAAGACACAGGTAGGGTGGTAGACATAAATGAGGGGGGATATAGGGAGGTACAGCACTGTAGAGAGCTTTGTGGGTGAGAACGAGCACTTCAAATTGAATCCTGTACTATATGCTCAACCAATGCAAGGACGTTCATCAGTGTAGCAGTAGATGAGCCTGGCTGCTGCATTAAGGATAGATTGGAGAGGGGAAAGTTTGGTGAGGGGGGGAACAATTAGTAATAAGCTACAATAATTGACAGTAAGAAAAGGATGGATTCTAGAGATGTTTTTGATGTGCAGGAGGCATGAGCGAGCAAACAATTGAATATAAAGGGTGAAGAAAAGATCAGTGTCGAAACACCCCAAGACGGCAGAGGTGCTATGTAGGCGTTATGGTAGTGCCACACACTGAGAAGAAAATATCAGGTTAAGATAAGTTAGTAGATGGAGAAAACACAAGTAATTCATTTTTTTTTTAATTCTGTTTCAGGCAGAGACATGAAGTTAGAGGCAGCAGACATTGGTGTTCTGAACTACATCAGTGATGATGTCACAGGTTGAAGTTTATAGCTGGGTATCATCAGTATAGAGATGGTACTGAAAACCAAATCAGCTCATAGTCTCATATGTGCAATAAGGGGTGTGTAGAGAAAAAAGAGGAGAGGACCCTGAGAAACCCCAACAGCAGGAAGGTAAGAAAGGTAAAGAAAGGTAAGTGGAACAAGCAAATGATACACTGAAAAAACAGCCAGAGAGATAGGAAGAAATTCAAGAGACAGCGGTGTTCTTAAGGCAGGTAGATTGGAGCATGCTGAGTAGGAGATGGTGATCTACAGTGTGAAATGCTGCAGAGAGATCCAGAAGAATTAGTAGAGAGTAGTCACTATTGCATTTGGCTGCCAGGAGGTTGTATGTCACTTTGGTGAGGGTAGTTCCTGTAGAATGTATGGAACTAGATTTTAATTGATCAAGTATACAGTAAGCAGAAGGATAGCCAAGAGTAGACCTAATGTAATAATTACATGTTCGGGCCTTGGAGGCCTAAAAAAAACGTTAAAAAAAAAGTTTTAATAAATATTTAAAAAAATCTAAAAATTCAAATTACCCCCATTGCCCAAAACAAAAATAAAAATAAACACTATTAAAATAAACATCATAGGCATCACCATGTCGCAGGCAGGATCGCTGAGCAGCGGTGATCCTATAGAAATGAATGGAATCGCCGCGGCAGTGGCAAGAAGTCCAGCCGTGTTGGATTTCTTGCAACTGCCGCGGTGATCCCATTAATTTCTATGGGATCCCTGCTACTCAGCGATCCTGGCCAAGACAGGTGTTGCACGACCAGTGTCGCCGTGTAGCCCTAGCCTTAGGACTGGGCTACACTGCGACTTTTTGTAGCGTAACTGATTGATTTTAAATATTGAATGTCAGCTGCAGTTCACAAGATTGCATTCATATGAGTGCATTCATTTGGACTGCGGCTGTATTTAAATAGTTAAAAACAATCAGTTGCATTACAAAAAGTTGCAGTGTAGCCTCACCGTTAGGGCTCACGCACATGAACGTATGTATTTTGCAGTCCACAAAATGCGGATCAGCAAAGAAAAAACAGATGACATCCATGTGACATTCGTATTGCATCTGTTTTTTTTATGGATCCATTGTAACAATGCCTGTCCTTGTCCGCAAAATGGACAACAATAGGAAATGTTCTATTTTTCAGCGGAACGGAAATGGGGACATACGGAAACGGAAGAGTCATTTACGCTTTTTTTATGGACCCATTGAAGCTAATGGTTCTGCACATGGACATGTAAAAAAAAAAACCAGAACGGAAACGGAAAAAAAATATGTTCGTGTGCAGGAGCCCTTACACAGATAAATATAGTCATGTATACCATAAGTAAAGTCTGTATTAGACAGCCAGATCAGGCAGGTGATTGTCGGGAGGCGATTGCCTTCTGATCAGCGACAGAGACCGCTGCTATTACATGCTGTGATCTCCTCCTCAGGATAGGGAGGAGCGATCATTATGCCATCGTTCGTTCCTATACTGAATCACTATTTGCTGGCAGCAGAGTGCTGATTACACAGCACAATCTGCTGCCTGGAGATGATGATTTTTAAACCTGTTAAAAGATCTGTATTGCCCGATGAATGAGCGTTTTCTCATTCATCAGGTAATCGTTGGCAGTATTAGGCCTCTTTCACACGAGCGTATCAGATCAGGTCCGGGTGCGTTCAGTAAAACTCGCACCATTTTGCAATTAAGTTCAGTCAGTTTTGTCTGCAATTGCGTTCACTTTTTCAGTTTTTTCCATGTGGGTGCAATGCGTTCTGATGCGTTTTTCACGCGAGTGATAAAAAACTGAAGGTTTACAAACAACATCTCTTAGCATCCATTAGCGAAAAACGCACTGCATCCGCACTTGCTTCAGGATGCAATGCGTTTTTCACTGAAGACCCATTTACTTCTATGGGGCCAGGGCTGCGTGAAAAACGCAGAATATAGAACATGCTGAGTTTTTCACGCAACACAGAACTGATGCGCAAAAAAAAAAAACACTCATGTACACAGACCCATTGAAATGAATGGGTCAGGATTCAGTGCGGGTACTATGCATTCACTTCACGCATTGCACCAGCACGGAAAATGTTTAACTGCTTGACATTTATCGATGACGACACTTTGCATACGGCGACCATGTCAACTCCACATAGCGTTATCAATTTTTTGCTATTCTGCAGTATTTTATTTTTTACTACATACAGTAATCAGCCATTAGCAACTTCAGGATCAGCCTGAAAAATATATTGATGTATGTGCTCAGTGACCGTCGAATAGCTTAAAAGATGTAATTAATATCTGGAAGGAAGCTTCCTTTTGAGTAAATGAGGCTTGGGTAAATACTTATAAGTGAGAGAACGTGTGCCCAGTGTGAAATAGGTCATGATTTAATTCACGTTGTGCAGCATGTCAGTTGCAGACGCAGCCAATAATCCGATACGTTTCCACAGGCTGGAATGTCAGTCTTTGTGGATATTACCATCACTCATTCTTAAATACTAGTCTCACTGACGCTTAGCTGTGTACAGGGGCAGACATACGGTTTTACATGCGTCAGCCTGTATGTCTTGATCGTCTTTACTTGGGCATCATTTTCACTATTAGATATAGAGGTTTGATCATGAGAAGGGCAACTTCTAAGACCTTCCACTGAATGTGAGTGTCCTAACTTTTGCTTTGATTACTGCTTTGCACACTCTTGGCATTCTCTTGATGAGCTTCAAGAGGTAGTCACCTGAAATGGTATTCCAACAGTCTTGAAGGAGTTCCCAGAGATGCTTAGCACTTGTTGGCCCTTTTGCCTTCACTCTGTGGTCCAGCTCACCCCAAACCATCTCGATTGGGTTCAGGTCTGGTGACTGTGGAGGCCAGGTCATCTGGCGTAGCACCCCATCACTCTCCTTCTTGGTCAAATAGCCCTTACACAGCCTGGAGGTGTGTTTGGGGTCATTGTCCTGTTGATAAATAAATGATGGTCCAACTAAACGCAAACCGGATGGAATAGCATGCCGCTGCAAGATGCTATGGTAGCCATGCTGGTTCAGTATGCCTTCAATTTTGAATAAATCCCCAACAGTGTCACCAGCAAAGCACCCCCACACCATCACACCACCTCCTCCATGCTTCACGGTGGGAACCAGGCATATAGAGTCCATCCGTTCACCTTTTCTGCGTCGCACAAAGACACGGTGGTTGAAACCAAAGATCTCAAATTTGAACTAATCAGACCAAAGCACAGATTTCCACTGGTCTAATGTCCATTCCTTGTGTTCTTTAGCCCAAACAAGTCTCTTCTGCTTGTTGCCTGTCCCTAGCAGTGGTTTCCTAGCAGCTATTTTACTATGAAGGCCTGCTGCACACAGTCTCCTCTTAACAGTTGTTGTAGAGATGTGTCTGCTGCTAGAACTCTGTGTGGCATTGACCTGGTCTCTAATCTGAGCTGCTGTTAACCTGCGATTTCTGAGGCTGGTGACTCAGATGAACTTATCCTCCGTAGCAGAGGTGACTCTTGGTCTTCCTTTCCTGGGGCGGTCCTCATGTCAGCCAGTTTATTTGTAGCGCTTGATGGTTTTTGTGACTGCACTTGGGGACACTTTCAAAGTTTTCCCAATTTTTTGGACTGACTGACCTTTATTTCTTAAAGTAATGATGACCACTCATTTTTCTTTACTTAGCTGCTTTTTTCTTGCCATAATACAAATTCTAACAGTCTATTCAGTAGGGCAATCAGCTGTGTATCCACCTGACTTCTGCCCAACACAACTCATGGTCCCAACCCCATTTATAAGGCAAGAAATCCCACTGTGAGAAACAAGGTTCTCTGGCCTGATGAAATCCAGATATAATTTTTTGGCTTCAATTCTTAGCATCATATCTGGAGGAAACCAGTCACTGCTCATCATCTGCCCAATACCATCCCTACACTGATGCATGGTGGTGGCAACATCATGCTTTTGGAGTATTTTTCACAGGCTGGGGGAAGGAGACTGGTCAAGTTTGAGGGAAAGCTGAATGGAGCAAAGTAAAAAAGATATTCTTAATGAAAACTTGATCCAGTGAGCTTTCGACCTCAGAATAGGCCAAAGGTTCACCTTCCAACAAGAAATGACCATAAGCAAGCCAACACAGTAGAGGCTTCGGGACAACTCTGTGAATGTTGTCGAGTAGCCCAGCCAGAGCACTGTCTTGAACCAAATCGAACATCTCTGGAGAGAATTGAAAATGTCTTTCCACTGACAGTCCCCATCAAACCTGACAGAGCTTGAGAGTATCTGCAAATTAGAATGTCAGAAAATCTCCAAATCCAGCTATACAACCCTTGTATCATCATACCCAAGAATCGCTGCTAAAGGTGCTTCACCTAAGTACTTAGTAAAGGGTCTGAATACTTTTGTCAATGCAAGATTTTAGATTTTCCTTTTCAATAAATTAGCAAAGATTTCAAACATTTTGTTTCCACTTTGTCATTATGGGGTATTGAGTGTACAATGATGAATTTGTTTGATTTTAACACAACAAAATGTGAAAAAAGTGAAAGGGTCTGAAGACTTTCCAAATGCACTGTAATCTGCTGCAGATTATTCATCTGTAAAGTCACAGAAAATAATGCACTATAAAAATAGATGCAAACACAACATATGGACTAAGCCCTCACTCTAATGATAAAATCTAAGACGCTTAGCCAATATATTTTGATCAAAACACATCTGTACCCACCTACCCAGCGCCACGGTGGTCTCAGTTCAGGCAGGTCCTACGCTAAACCTACCTATGCAGTTGTGCATCTATGTTTAGGTGCGCAGACCCTGCACATACAGTGCACTTTTGCCCCTCCTATCTAAGAGGCGACCTTGATTAAGGTGGTACATATAGGTGTGCGTGCTCCTCCTCTCATTGGATGCGGATGCACACAGAGGTAACTAAAAGCAGCACACTGTATGTGCAGGGTCTGCGCTCCTAAACATAGATGCACAACCGCATAGGTAGGTTTAGCGTAGGACCTGCCTGAACTGAGACCACCGTGGCGCTGGGTAGGTGGGCACAGATGTGTTTTGATCAAAATATATTGGCTAAGAGTCTCAGATTTTATCATTAGAGTGAGGGCTTAGTCCATATGTTGTGTTTGCATCTATTTTTATAGTGCGTTATTTTCTGTGACTTTATAAATGTAGCCAAGTACATCCTCACATTTTATTATGATATTGTGCAGGATGTTTTTGTATCTTTTTTCTGAGATTATTCATCTGCAAATTAGATATCTAGAGCAATTCCGTTACGTGCAGATGGGTGCGAGGAGGGTGATGTGACAGCCATTTTATACACTGTCAATCTTCCCAAAATCTATGTGACCATACAAAGTTTGTGTATTGTTACTTTAAGGTTGAGCGCTGCATCCTCTTCCTAGACCAGTGACAATAAATTCATCGGTCACATGACCTAGTTGTAGTATAGTCCCATTTGCATGAATGGGCCTGGGCTGCAATACAAAGCACAGCTGTTATACAAGGGATGCACTTGCCAGATTTGCACCATAATAAGTGACATTTTAGGCTTATTGCTACTTTTCTGAAGTGGTGAAAAGGGGTGGGGCTTGTGGGAGAGGTGGGGCTTCGTGTGGCCTGCCGGATTTACTATAACTTAGGCCAGAAACTGGTGTAGGTTATAACTGAAGTCTGTGCCAGCCCCTACCACATAGCAGGGCAGAAATGTGCCTCTTAATAAATTAGGCACACCTAACACCAGTGCAGGGAAATCAAGACTGGCACGTGGGTATGCTAGTCTTGATAAATCTCCCTCACTGTGTTTGGTATGTTGTGAGCACCGCAACCTCTTTAAACAGCTGATAGATAGGGGTGCCTGGAGTTGGACCCCCATAATGAGATATTTATGACCTATGTATAGGTTATCAGTATATAAGACCCAGAAAACTCCTTTTAATGTGTTAAGTGAGGATATTAAGTAATTCAGATTGAATTAAATAACCTGGATCAGGGATACAACTGAACACATACACACTAGCATTCGATTTCTCAGTGAAATATGCCATAACACTCATGAATAGTGTCAGATTTCTGATTCCTTGCACTCAATGGTCCTCCAGCTGCTTGAGGCATTGAGCATGAAAACAATAATTAATACCTGTAGGCTAGTATTTCTGCAGCACTATTTCATTACCAACATTGCCACCTTGTGGCTAGAAATGGTACATGGAGGAGAATAAGTGTTATTTAGGCTGCAATATTCAGCGCAATGAATACTCTAAGACATATTTTTATATGTCAGTGAGAGTCTAAGGCTAGAGTTTAAAGCGGTTGGCCACTTGCTGGCTACTGTTGAATATTTTGTATGTAAGATGATTATATGACACTTACCACACTTTGTTGATATTCTGTTCCATTTGCTAGATTTGATAAGTCATGTTCCCTTTTTAGGCAAAACTTCTCAACTGTCCACAAAGGGTCCCATTTAACCCTTTCCCGAACATGCATCGTACATGTGCAGCAAACCCCTGAGAAGCAGAAGGATGGGAGTGGTAGTAGCCCTGATGAGAATTTGTGTCACTGTATAATCCCTCAGGCTGTTCGCTACAGTGAAAAGGTGATGTAAAGAAATACAGATGCAGATGTAGAAGACCAAAGTGTGTTTTTCTTTACTGTGCAAGTCTCTATTCCCAGATGATAATGTATGGTGGCAGGCCAGATGGCAGACAATAGCACTCTAGAGTAGTCCTTAAAGGGGTTATCCCATCTTTGACAATGGGGGCATATCGCTAGGATATGCCCCCATTGTCTTATAGGTGCGGGTCCCACCGCTGGGACCCGCACCTATATTGAGAACGAAGCAGGGGGAGCTCTGAGCCTGGAGGACCCCAGGTTTCCCGGGGTCCGACCACCACCAGGCGCTGCCCCCCGCTGCGCTAATAGAAACGAATAGGAGTGCACCACGCATGCGCGGCCCGGCTCCCATTCATTTCTATTGAGCCGACGGAAATAGCCGAGCCACCGCTCGGCTATTTACGGCGGCAGCATAGAAATGAATGGGAGCGGTGGCCGTGCAAGCGCGGTGTGCTCCCATTCGTTTCTAAGAGCGCAGCGAGGGGGCTGCGCCTAGCGGTGGCAGAAGATGGGATAACCCCTTTAAGCAATAAGCTGGCCCTTGTGGCTATAAGTGTCCACTTCTGTAATGCAGGCTTTTGCATGTACCTGTCCTGAACTGTGGTGATGGCTGTCTTAACTTGGTATCCCCTCACCTACAGCAGAGTCTGTATAGCTGTAGTGCTGATTATTCTGCTGACTTTGTATGCTGTAGGTTGCAGTTCTTCCGGTGGCCTGGGACCCTGAAGTCTCCCTGGTGTAGTAGTCCTCACAGACAAGCTGTTTTTGTAGTCCCAGGGCCCTTGAAGTGGGAGCAGATGGATGTGCTCCCTCACTCCACTTGTGCTAAGCTCTTCCTAGAGCTCTCTAGAGCTCCCCCTCCAGACAGAAAGTAGGACTAGCCCACTCCCATGAAGAGGGGAGGAATGGAATGGGAAATTCCATTCCTGAGGCCAACCATACCTTATCATTCTGAGGGATACTGCAGATATATAAAACATAATATAACATTACATTATAAAATAAACAATTGTAGATACCCTATCTCGGGTATTGCACATGTATTACACATGTCGGGTCTTTAAAGGGTTATTCCCATCATTGACGATGGGGGCATATTGTTAGGATATGTTCCCATTGTCTTATAGGTGCAGGTCCCACCGCTGGGACTCGCACCTATATCGAGAATGGAGCCCCCAAAGTGAAGAAGGGCGCACTGTGCATGCACAGCCGGCCTCCATTCATTTCTATGGGGCCGCCGAAAATAGCGGAGCGCTGGCTCGGCTATTTCCATTGGCTACATAGAAATGAATGGGAGCGGTGGCTACGCATGCGCGGTGCGCTCCCATTCATTTCTATGGGAGCAGCGGGGAGCTGAGCCTGGTGGTGGCCAGACCCTGGGAAACCTGGGGTCCTCCAGGTGCAGCTCTCCCCACTCCGTTCTCAATATAGGTGCGGGTCCCAGCGGTGGGACCTGCACCTATCAGACAATGGGGGCATATCCTAGCGATATGCCCCCATTGTCTAAGATGGGAATGCCCCTTTAAAGATGGTGCCTGCTTCACTCCACTAAGCGATTGCTGTTTTACACAGAAGACACTTAGTGCTAATGTCTGTGATCGGTGATAACACCAATCTGTTCATCCAGTTTAGCCTGTTATCCTGCAAGTTGATCCAGAAGAAGGCAAAAAACCTTGTGAGGTAGAAGTCAAATTCTCCTAATTTTAGGGGAATAAATTCCTTCCCTACTCCAATCAGGCAATCAGAATAACTCCCTGGATCAACAACCTCTCCAGAAATCTAATAGCTATAACCTGTAATATTATTACACTCCAGAAATACATCTAGGCCAGTGATGGTGAACCTTTTACAGACTGAGTGCCCAAACTGCAACCCAAACAAAGGGCCAACACAGAAATTTACCCTGAATACTACAGTCCAGTATAGTATATCTTCCATGTACATTATCATTTAGCTATAATAGCCTGCCTACATTCAGTGTGCTGCCTGTGCTGTTCATAGTGTGCCCTGTGCTGATGAATGACAGGAAAAGTCTGAGGTATATTGGTACGCCTTATACTTTTTCCAGGGTGCAGGGGCCCACAGAGAGGGCTCTGAGTTCCACCTCCGGCACCCATGCCATGGGTTCGCCACCACTGATCTAGGCCCTGCTTGAACTCTTTTAGTGACCATCACCACTTCTTCTGGCAGAAAGTTCTATAGTCTCACTTCTGTTACAGCAAAGAATCCTTCCGTGTTTGTGTAGAAACCTTTTTTCTCCAGATGCAGGGCAGAAAATTATAAAATGAAATAAAATAAAATATGCAATTGCAAAGCCATTTTTGTTGCATGGAATTTTATATATAATAGTTATATAATTTTTTATAATTATACTGTTGAGAATACATTTATGCAGCAGTATGAAATTTAATTAAATGCTATAGATCTTCTTTGCCAATAAGTATTTGATATCTATGAACTTACAAAAGCTTGGAAGAATTTCTACATTTGTTTCATTGTTGTAATTTTGCTGTTTTCACTAATTTTTAGCTTATGTCCTCTTCCAGACCAACAGCTTATTCAAAGCATGGTTCGTAAGTAGATGGACAACACTGTGCACTCAAAGATGATCAGAGAGATGCTACTGATTTTTTTTCTTGTCTATATAGCTGATGTGATCCAAAAGGTAGAGTTTAATATTTGTTTTTTGTTACAGCCTCCAAGTTTCTCTATGTGAGCTTATTACCACATTTTTTGGTCTATAAGTAAAGTAAAGCCCCTGTATTCATCATTTCTATCTGGCTGTTTCCCATACAATAATGTGAATCTGTGTACAAATAATACCACTATATAATACAGTATTTAACAAAAAATATTCCCATACACTTTCCACATACTGTAATACTGCATATATAGTCCACATATAGCGTGTAACATAGTGGCTGCTAAAGTACTGGAGGGGGTGGTATATCTCATCCAGAATGCTCAGATGGTTGAGGTAAAATAATCCAGAAAAACTGGGTAGTTTCAGCAAGGTGTAGTTTGCAATGGCATTTAGGTGTTGGTAGTGGAACATGCCATTCCCTCCCTTCCAGTACAACATTTTCCCCTAGCCTGAGACAAACCCAGGTGTAGCTGCTCGGCTCATTACTATGGGAAAAAATACAGGGCTGTGTCAAAGAGCCTGTACACTGCATGACCTGTGCAAATCCTGATCCCCTGTGTCTGTGGAAGTACCTAGATGAGTTAAACGTCTGTATAGTTAGCACCCAGAAGGGCAGGTACCATATTTGATTTCTCTTTGTATGCCTGTGAACCGGCTTCCAAACTGTGTGTTCAACTTTGGCTGTTGTGTACTGTTTGTAGAAAAATAAAGGGGGTAATTTATTAAGACCGGCGTTTTAAATGCCGGTCTTAATAAGCCCCTGCGCTGGTGGTGGATCCGCCGAAGTTATGTAGAGGCGCTGGCCTCTACATAACCTCAGCATATTCAGCGCTGGTCTAAATGTAAGCCAGCTTCTGCGGAACAGCCTGCCGGATGATTTTAGCGCTAGTGTGAAAATAGCCTAACCCCAGAGTCCAAAAAGTACTTGAGTATTTCTGGTCTAGGGCATTGAAGGGGTTAATGGTTAAAGCTCCTATAATTTAATAGCTTCATTCTTTTCTCTACAACCAGCAGAGCATTTAGTGTAAAGGAGGTCTGTGCCTGACTACCATAGCAGACAGAGAAGCCAATTCATGTTGCTCCTATGGGTTCAGCCCCTTAGGAAATTGGTGATTATGGTAAATAAAAGTGTTCTCTGCAGTCCTGTATTAAAGTTATCTGTACCCTCTTTATAATTAGAATCCCCGAACACTTACATATCTTTAATGCCACCTACATACGTGATGTTTCTTTGTAATAAATACATACCTTCCTTTGCCTTCAATAAATATCACGTTGTGAAATGTTCTTGGTTACACGTCGAAATTACAAAGTGGAAACATACCAACAATTAGAAAATTGCTTTCTGTCAGCAGGTTATCATGAAAATGATTCTTTTCTTTTGAGGCCTAGTTTTGCTGTAGTTACTAGGAACTGCTGGGTATCATATGATTATAATGATATTTTTTACATTATTGTAGGTTTCTCAGTGGTTTATTTATCCTGCTACAGGTAGGAGATAAAGAAACATAACTAGACAATTAGCTAAGGCATAATCCTGTCGCCTGTGGCCCATTGCAGTAAATTTGAAGGTAGACACCATGTTTCCTAAAAGTAAAATATAATAAATGAGAATTTCCGTGCCCACTCATGTCAGTTTGACAGATATATTAATATTACAACTTTTATAACAAGTCGTTTTTTTTCAAACAACTTGATTTCAGTAGACCATGTCAGATTGCTTTGATACAACAAACAAAGCAATTGTCTATACATAATATGATTTTGTCATTTCATACAAAAAGTCATGTTCTCGGCCAGCTTTATTTTGAGAATTCTGAAGGGTGCATTGCTTTGGTTTTTTTACAGGAGGTAAATGAAATGGTATTGGAAAATTTTCCACCACCCCTTTTTTTTTTCATACAGGCGCTAAAGGTATTTGGCAGGCTGTGCCAGCAGAGGAAAACCCCCAGGAGTTCACCGTATGCGGCATACGACCGTGCACTGCTGGACCGACTGACTATAATGGGATCCGGCTGAGACTTTAGAAGAAGTCAAGGCCAGGTGTGATCAGATTTACACTGTGTGGTCCTGTTGCCCTGTTAATCAAAGTGGAAAGCATGTGGCAGTTGCAGAGAGAGCAGAGCTTCTAGGTGTAACAGCAATGCCCTGTTGCTCCAAAAAGCTTATTTGCATATGTTAAAACATAATTTTTCTCAGCAAGACAGGTACATATGAACATGGGACCAACACAGATGCCTTCAGCTGCCAAGTGCACATGCAGGAGGTCCGCCAGTTCACTAGGTACAAATCTGCTGAAGATGCCCTTTAAATAAGACAAATATTCAAGAAATGGGCAGATGCAAATAAAACCAAAGCAATGAGTACAAATATACCGACCAAGTCTACAAATTTTGGTGACCTGTGTCGGATATGGTGACCAGATTTTGGTACCGTGTAACAGATTTTTATACAATTTAGCCAAATTTTTCTTTGGTTGGCACAATAAGCAACATGTTTGGCAAGATTGGCATCAGTACTGGACAAAAATAATAATATAAGGGCGATTTATAAAATTAAGTGCAATGGAAAAGGGGGGCTGTTGCCCACAGTAACCTATCAAGTGGCAGCTTACAATTAAAAGGGACTGAAAAATAAGAGCTTATAGATAATTGGTTGCTGAGGGCAACTACTCCACGTTTCCATTGTACTGCTTTTGATAAATCTCATTCTATGAGTGGCAATATCCTTATGTGACTGTAAGGAATTCCTCTAGTACCCCATATTTTAGAAAAAAAACAAGAGTGATTTTATTTTAAAACCTTAAAAATGAAGGAAAAGAACATTTCCAAGCATCAACTATTTTGAATAATTATAACCAACACTGTGAGCCTAATACACAGACTTGTGCTGTAGTAAAAACTGCCCTCCAGCCAGTCAAAAAAAGAAGCAGCTTTCTTATGTTCTACAGAGATAACCGAAAGTATGTCACTCTGTGGATGAAGTATCAGAGAAGCTTGACGAACATTTCGCTCATATAAGCAATGTATTTCAGTTCCAAATATCTTTCATGGAGAGAAAAGAGCATCACAGAAAAGACATGATACACACAAGGCAGAGAAAACATAGAATTACGTTCCAGACCACTGTACCATACAGCCCAAGACACAATGATGTGGAAGGGAGAATGACTCATATTCTGTGTGAAAACAGAAGCATGTTTTATGAAGCAGATATACCAACCACACACTAGGGAAAAGTGATTTTGACAGCCTGCTATCTCACTGTGGCAGAGAAAATTCCATCCAAACTGCAGAGTTTACTTGACATTTACAAAGCCATTAGTCAATTATGTTTTAGAGCACTTTAGGTGAGGGTGGTGTCACTGTAAATATTTAGTGACAATGTTAACAAAGGACCCGTGTGTATCTGGTCTAAAAGCAAACATAACACAAAGGAATCAAAAACATCTAAAATGTTGTTTTTCTTCTGGAATTGAAATTGTGGACACATAGATCTAGAAGGCATTAGGGTAATTTCTGATGTGTTAACACACAAGCCTATCACATCAGCTACTTTTTTTATACTGATGACCTATACTGATGATCAGTATCTTACACCTGGGACTACCAACAATCAGTTGTTTGAGAATACCTCAGCACTCACAGACCTTCTCAAAGTTTAGCCTAGGCCATGTGATGCCACTTCATCGGTCGCATGGCTTAAGCACCACTCAGTCCCATTTAAAGGGGTTGTCCGGGTTCAGAGACATACCTGCAATTTCACCCAGGCAGCCCGCCTGAAGAGGGCATCGGAGCATCCTATGCTCCGATGCCCTCCTTTGCCCTGCGCTAATTAGGCAGTGAGCCGGTGACGTCATCGGCGCTGATGGACGGGCTTTAGCGCTGCCCTAGCCAGTAAAACGGCTAGGGCAGCGCTAAAGCCAGCCCATTAAGGCCGGTGACGTCACCGAACTCACTGCCGGGCGGAAGTACCCGCCCGGCAGCGAGTATTTGCAAACAAAAGAGACCTTGCCCTGCGCGATCTAGCGCAGGGCAAGGGGGGGCATCGGAGCATGAGATGCTCCGATGTCCTCTTCAGGCAGGCTGCCTGGGTGAAATTGCAGGTATGTCCGGGTTCTTCTCTGAACCCGGACAACCCCTTTAAGTGAAGTGGTGCTGAGTTGCAATAGCAAACAATGTGCAGCGATGTGCTTGGTAAGCTGCAAGTAGGTCACGGAGTTCACCAGAGCTCTGATGAGTGGCATGGCTTCCTCAAACAGCTGATCTGTGGGGGTTCCTGGTGGGTGGGGAGTCCCGGGGAGGTCCCCCATGGATCAGATACTGATGACCTATCCTGAGGATAGGTCATCAGCTAACAATGAGCAAAGCTTCTAAAGCTTGAAGTTGGTATTGAGTTACACTGGTGGGATAACGTGTCCCCAGTGTCCCCAGGATCAGCCCAGTGATGTTGGCGCTTGCTACATCTGTATCTTGTAATGTAACAAAAACTAGATTATATAGATACTAGTGTATGAAAAGTAGTGCGGACAAAAAAATGGAAGTGTAGAATTTATTTTTTTAGTATAAATTGAACATTTTTCAAACCAGCACCTAGATCTACATACTTTTGTGATTGCATGTAATAAAAAATTTAGCATAGCCCCTGAGTTATTCAATAAACTGTATCTGTACAGCGCCACCTGCTGTTTGTTATTTTCTTATTTCTTTGACCTGCTCACTGAGAAGGCCGCACATGCTCAGTTTTATCCTTCAACTGCCTCCTGAGCTGTCATATGAAGAACATGGACACACACCCTTAGCTGCAGCAGAAAAGACAATCCACTTGAACTGTCAGTTTGATATAAATCTAGCAGAGCGATCAACAGGAAGATCTGTAGGTCCATGTGAGGTTAGAAATAGGCTGTCATGTACCATATGATGGCTGTGATATACGTATATATGTGCACCAGCCCATTTACACAAGCAGACAGAACAATCATCGGGAATGAACCATTTTCTAGTGCTCTTTCCAGTAAACGTATAGATCACAGCAGATGGTTTAGAGTCAGTGGGAGTAGATCCCAACCAGAGAAAATAAAAAAATGGCTGCTATTTATCTTTTCCCAGTTGTTTTTGAATCCTGTTCCAGATTGGTTTTGAAACAAAAAAGCACAGGTGGTTAGAATGCTGTAAACAGCAAAAATGCTAATTTTCTTTAATAGTTTTTCTTCTAACCATTTTAATATCCTGAAATCAAAATATATGAATGCCATTTTTTCAAAATACTTAATTCAAAGTTCACTCAATAACCCTACCATGTTGATCCAGCAAAAGACAAAAATTCCATTGAGGGAAGCTGACAATTTTACCATATTAGCAGACAAAATCCTCTCCAACTCCAATTATTGCAATCAGAATAAATCCATAAATCAATGCCCCATATCTAGAAATATAGTTCCCAATCAACTGCAATATTATTATTTTTAAGAAAGCTATCAAGACCCCTCTTTAAACTTGTTCAATCAATCAATCAATCAACCATTACAACATCTTGTGGCAGAGAGTCTCACTGCTCAAACAGGAAAGATCTGTGGCTATGATAATTGTGAAACCTTCTTTCTTCCAGTTCTCCAGTATCTTTTATATAAATTATTTCATGTTTTAAATTACTTTATAGACAGTTTTATAAAATATTGTAAATTAGTTTGAAGTAATATTTTTTTGCTAGTAATAAGACACAGTTGAAGTACATTGTAAGAAAGAGGAAGGAGAATCTGGGTTGTGTCAGCGATATATCAGGGATGGTTGCAGAAATCTACAAACCAGACACAATACAGCTTCTCCTCCTTCCTTCTTACAATATACTGCAATTGTATGCTCTCGGTACCACAGATAAAATGGTAAGTTGACAGTTGATAAGTTACAGCCTCTGCCTCCTCAATTTAATGGTCTTCTTTGGAGAGGAGTAAAGTTTTAAAACATTCGATTTGGGCACTTCATTAATTTGCCATGGAGCGCGTTAAGTCGGCTATATCCCAGGAGAGTGTATTTTGGTGTTGTGAAGCAGTGACAGGCCTCATACTTGATAGAGGTCTGGAGGGGGTGGATATTCCAGGCCACCTGGGTGTAATCACTGGGGTGATAAACTGGATTGAGGAGTCTGCATGTAATAGTGTGACCAGGAACCAGGGGCTGGAGGTTCCCAAGATCCAGGAGAAGGATGAGGATCTGGGTGGAGATGTCCCTGTAGCACCAGCACCCTCATCTCCCAGGTGTGCCGATGCCGTGACGTCAAGTGGTAAGATCGTTCCTGTTTTTGCTTATGAAACAGACGATGTGATACTGAGCAAGGCTCTGGAGGTTGGGCATGTTGCTGACCAGTGCCCTACTGCCTTAGACACCATGAAGGGTGATGTGAGCTGGCGGCAGTCGCTACTTGCCGGTAGGTGTTGAGACACTGGGACTAGAGACTGCAACAAAAAGTGTGACATTCTGGTAAATGACAGTCCAGTCCAAGCATTGCTGAACACAAGGAGCCAAAACTGTAAAACACTTTACTTATTTGGTCAGTGTCAGGAATAAGGTCCACCTTATCCTTAGTTATTAGAATGTTTGCAGTGATATTATGTGTTTTATGGTTATATGTCGTAGTGTAACATATTCCGGTGTGACTTACCCATATATACAATGTGTCATGGGCGTTGCTAGGGTCTCAAAAGTTCCGGGGCCAAGCCCCAATGAATATGGCCCAATTCTCTATGTAGACCCTTTACAGTCCCATGTAAATAAAGCTATTTCCCTCCCTCCGCAGTAGAGTCCTGTGTAAATAACATCACGCCATCTCTCCAGCCCCCTCCAATATACAGTCCCATGTAAATAACATCCCTCTCTATCTACAGCCCCCTCCAAATACAGTCCCATGTAAATAACATCATTCCCACCCATAGCCATCAACATACAGTCCTATTTAAATAATATCACTCCCTCTGACAGCCACCTTCAACATACAGTCCCATGTAAATAACATCACTCCACCCCACCAACTCACAGTCGCATGTAAATAACATAAGTCTACCCCAGCCACCTCCCACATGTAGTCCCATGTAAATAACATAACCCTGCCCAAGTCACCTCCAACACACAGTCCCATGATAATAACATCCCTCCCTTCTGCCCTAACATACAGTCCCAATTAAACAACCACAACTCCCAACATCCCTCTGCTTCTCCCTTCACTTACCTCTTCTGATGTAGCAGAGCTCACTGCAGCGTCTTCCCCACAATTCTCCTCTTCAGTGCCATCCTCTCCTGCACTAGTCACATGACTGTGACATCATCGCAGGTCCTTTTCAACCCCTGTCTTCTGCACTGATCACATCCTGATCCTACATGTCTTGCAGTGCATTAGAATCAATTATATTGCTGTCCTGAGGACGGCAATACATTTGTATCTGTCTAACAGGCAGGACATTCAGGGCCTGGGAGAAAACATCAGGGACCCAGGCCCCAAATGTTTTAGCTTAGCAACGCCCCTGCAGTGTGTATTTATGTATTTGTATCTGTGTATTATAAGACCAGCAGCCATGTTGGGGGCAATTTATTTAAAGAGAGCCGAGATGTCTACATTGGTCATGGGAAATAGCCAAACTGCTCCATGGGAGGTAGTTAGCACCGAGGTGCTAACGAGGATTGGCCCATTTGTGGATCAAGCTTCAGTAAGAGGACAGCAGACTCTCCGGCCCCTTGTCAGCAGGGGGGAAATCCTAACCTAAGAATGAAGAATAATTTTAGTCTTTCATAACTTGTTCAGGAGAGGGCGGATGTCTCCAGAATCCAGATCATCACCTCTGGTATGATGGGGGCATCGCATGGACACCAAACATGGCGTATCAGCTCGCCTTCATCTTCTTAAAAGAAGGATCTCACCTTCCGAACGTCCTGGACATGTCTTGTTTGATATGCTAGGACTCGGAACGGTGAGATATGAATTATGAAGAAGGGCTGAGGCCTGTATCTTCACCAGGGCAACTGGGAAAATATCTTTTGGATATTTTCGCACGTGTTCCCTAGATGGCCAGGGGGCAGGCTGCATGTGTAATGAAGCTTAGCCCAGAGGGGCTGAGTCAGAGGTGTGAGGGGGAATGCCCTTAAGCCGGCCCCTTCAGGAAAGACATAAAAATGTAATCCCTGCCATATTTGATTGTCACAAAATGGGAGATCCAATAAAATTGGTTTGTGCACCATTACTCTGCCCAAATCTCCTGGGAGGATGTCCTTTTATAACGCATCTGCTAAGTATCAGAACTTTCTAGGTTTTCTCCTTTTTATTTTACAATTGTTTGCCATTTATGTATGTCTCTTGTTAATCATTTTTTGTAACCAAGTGCTGTCCAATTTCCATACATTAAACCTAAAAGTTTGATGGTTTGTCGTGTAATCTTAAGAACCTGTTCGCTCCATGAAGAGTGTATGTGATGTCTGAGGCTGGATGTTGTTTTTCCATGAGTCTTATTACCGTTTGTACGTCTGCTGCCGAGTGGACCAGTCAGGGGTGTCCTGTCGACCTTGTAATGGACAGGTGGTGGCGGCAAAAGTTCATTGTTATTGCGTGGGTGTGCTTGCAGGCTTCAGGTGGCGATTTATGCGCAAGATTCGGCCCGGCGCAGGGCGTAGCAGCCTGTGAGGGCGTGAGGTGAATCGGCCTGAAGGGCCTTGTCACGTGACACGGTGGGCTGGTCTGGTCCTCGGTACGTGACAGTCAATTACAGGTCAAAAACACAGAACAGATGCAAATCTTTTCATGCTACCTTATCTGAGGTAGGATTGGCTCCTGATTTTCGCTCACCATACAGTAACTGCTGAAACTGACCAAATAACTGAAGTGTGAACTCAGCCTTAGAGGTCAATGTTAGCGTCAGGTATAATGTACTTAACCATGAAGTGGCCAAAGATTTTACTATAGAATGAAAGAGCTGTCTCATTTTATACCGTCTGCTGTTTCCACATAGATTGCTAGTTAACCTGTTGATTCTACTAAAGTGGGAAAGAACTTTGTCACTTCACTGTTTGTGGGGTGTCCACATAGATTGCTTGATAACCTGTTCTGTTAGGCACTGATTCTATTACAGAGTGAAAGAGCTGTCTCGTGTTACACCACCTGCTGTTTACACATAGATTGAGAGATAGCCTGTTTTGTTAGCCACAGATTCTACTAAAGTGGGAAAGAGCTGTCTCATTTTACTGTTTGTGGGGTGTCCACATTGATTGATTGATAGATAACCTGTTCTGTTAGCCACTGATTCTACTAAAGTGGGAAAGAGCTGTCTCATTTTACACCAGCAGCAGTAAGCAGTGTCAGCAGTAAGTTTTTATTGACATCACTGTTTATTTTTCCCTTCTTCTGATCCATTAGAAGAACAGCCCAACAAAAAATGGATACTTTCTTTTGAGCATTAAGTATTTGGTCAGTAATTGATCAGTATTTGTAAGGCAGAAACAGGAGTGGATCCAAAGGTTGAAAGGTAAGTTCTCTTTGGGGTCACTATGCCCCCTCCGCACTAAACACCCACTCAGAAGCCACACCACTGGAGGGGCAGGAAAGCTTGTCCAGGGCAAACTCAGCTAGTTGTGGCCACAGTTCGTTTGGCTGCCCAGTAGTCCAGGGGATCTTGAATCTGAGGTGACAGGGTGAACTTCAAGTATGCCATCACCTGTTGGTTCAGGTTTGCTACATGTCCTGCTGCTGCTGTCTGGTTTCTTCAGTAGGCAGATTAAGAAATGTGCTCATCAGAGACTAGCTGCTGTTGACAGAGCTGGTGCTGCTCCTGCCACCCACCCTCACCCCTTCTCCAGCAGTCATGGCAGTGGAGCATGAGCACAGAGTGTCCTCCCCGATCGGACCTTTGTGAGGGTGGGCGATGGTACACATAGGCCATGACCAACCGACTACATAGAATGTCTTCGATAGTAGTTGAGTTTATCATCTCACTTAGAATGTGGAAAAAAGCCCCAATTTTGGCCTGGTAGTGAGGGTCTAACATCGTGGAAAGCCAGTAGTCATCCCTCTGCCAAATGATGATAATGCTTCTGTCGCTAAGCAAGCAGCTCAGCATGTATCTGACCACTTGTGCAAGGGATTCAGAAAGACTCCCTGCCTCCATCTCCACTGCATACTGCCATAGTCTGTCGGGTCATCTGCCTAGTCTTCCTCATCGCCCTCCAGCTCCTCATGCTCCTCCTGTTTTTCTTCTGTCGTTTGGGCAGATAAATCACCTATTTCTGTATACAATTCCTGGGCATTAATATCCTCCTCCGCCACCAGTTCAGCCCCCACAGGGCTCAGGTGGTGGTGAGATATAGCCACCACATTTCCGGTCCCTAGCCAGCCAGATTTATCAGCATCTGCTCCAGGACGTGAAGGAATGGAATGACATCATTCATCTCGTAGTCCAGGCAAAAGACAAAGTGGCCTCCTCAAAGGGCCTGAGCAAATGGAAGATGTGACGCATGAGCTGCCACTGGCTAGCGTCAAAGTTACACATAGGAGTACCCCTGTCTGCCTGCATCATCAAGAAATTGTTCATCGTCTTCTTCTTCTTATATAATAGGTCCAACATGTGGAGGGTGGAGTTCCAATGTGTGGAAATGTTGCATATGAGGTGATGTTGGGGAACACCATTCTACCTTTGCAGCTCAAGGGGTGCGTGTTTTGCATGGTAAGAGTGGTTGAAGGGCATGCACAGTTTTCTGGCAATTTTCAAGACACCTTGCAATTTGGTGGAAAACTTTAGGAACTGGGTTACAACCAGATTAAAGACATGCGCCATGCAGGGCACATGGGGCAGCCCTCCTTGACACAATGCCAACAGAATTTTAGGTTCCTCCAGAGGAGAGGTAAACAACCTATGACCTGGGGGCTACATGCAGCCCTTGATATTATTCTGTGCAGCCCCCAACCATCTGGTGACAGACATGTTTGCCTATGTCTTGTGGCTGCTCACATGCATTTTTCATGTATTCTCCCATTATATGGGAATCCTGGTGGTGTAACCAGACATTTATAGTATATACTGTATGTACAATACACCATAAATACAGTATTTCAGTTAGTAATACCACTTTAACTTTTATTTTCTGCCTTTAGGATTCCTTCAGTGTCACATTATGGCCCCCAACCAGAAAAGGTTGCGCACCCCTGCTCTAGAGGTTACCACTTTGATTAACAGTTGTACAGGCCTGTCAATCTAATGAATTAGCATTGTATTAAATATGTTGAATTGCAACATCTAAAGCCAGCAAGGAAGCACCCCAGTATAAGTTTGATTGCTTGCAGCTGCAAGGGAGCAGTGGGCAGGATCTTATGTTTTAAAACCTTGACCAGGCAGGATGAGTACAGTGGTCTTCGGTCAATCCAATGACTACCATACTGATTTCCTAGAGGTTAGCACTTTGATTTGCAGTTGGACAGACCAGTCAATCTAATGAATTGGAATTGTATTAAATATGTTGAATTCCACCATCTAAGGCTACTTTCACATTTGAGGTAACCTTTTCTGGCAGGCTGTTCCGGCGGGGAAACAACCTGCCGGATTCGTGCTACCGCAAGTCCCATTCACTGAAATGGGGGCGGGCCGGAGGTCCGGCCACAGCACGGCAAGCATGCCGAGAGGCGCCTGGACAAAAACTACAACATGCTGCGGTTACTGTCACACTGCTGACAAGCTGTTCTCTGCCAGAGCTCTCTTGCATTTCTGGATAGTAACACCGCTGACTCCATTGACTATAATAGGGTCCAACAGAGATGAGGTCGCTACCCAGCAAATATGCCGGGATTCGGCCAGAAAATTACCGCTGTACGCAACCGTTTTGGTCCAGCCGATTCCCAGCATTTCTGCCGGATGGAATACTCAGCTGTAGGTGTGAAAGAAGCCTAAAGACTGACACCACTACTAATTGTAATACACTGTTATGCAGTACTACACTTTTAGAAAGGGGAACTGTCCATGGTCACCAGGAGTGCAACATGGGGATTACAACCCATGTGGCACTGAAGTGATAACGACACTTCGTCTGAGCACACAACCCACCTACTCATCCCAGTCACATTTTTTTACCTCATGAAAGTACGGTAATGTGGTTTCATCAGAAGTCACACCAGGCAACAACAGGGAGGTGAGAGCTCTAGCTGTGTGGTTCAAGGGCTGATGCTGGGAAAACTATTGTGTTAGACAGTGTACCTGGGGTTTAAAGCCCACTGTGTTTAGATAAGTTATTTCTTACTTATGCAAGCTCACTTTACTGTGGTGTTCTCAACAATTGTGTAATCCACATTACTAGCCAAGGATTTCCTCTTTGAAAAGAACATAAAAGAACATATGTGATCTTATAAGTTTGCATTGGCAGAAAGCTTTCAAAGCCAAGAAACACAAAGCAGAATCTGAAGCTAGATCCCACATCTTCCCAAACATTCAGGGGTTAAATTTACCATCAAAAGCACTATACCAGGGTACTACCTCTGCTGTTAGGCTCTGATGGTACAGTAGGTTCTTCTAAATATCACATAATTTTTGCCCTGTTATAAAGGAGTTTTACATCTGGCCCATGAGCAACCTCTGGAAGGGCTGCTGTCATCCTTAGCTGGTGGCGTGATACTTAAGGCCAAGTGAATACAGTTCCTTAAACCATGAGCATCTTCTATTTATATCCTGGTTCAAAATCTGTTGTATGGCCTTATCCAAATGGGTACTTTGCCATATGAGCTGTGATTATGAATTGGAGGAGTTAAAATAATGTTGCTGAATAAGACTCTTACATAGCTGTCTCTTACTATACAGCTGCATTTATATAGAAAAGTATTACATATTTCAGCAATATACCTGCTACTCAATCACCACATTCTCTTACTTCATTGCTGGATCTCTTGGGAAGAGGGGAGCCCAAGGAGAACAACATGGTGATTAGAAGCCATTTTTGCACAGTAGCCATAAAAGCACTTTTTCTGAGCACATAACCTGCAAGCCACCAGCTTGACTACACCACCAAGTTTTCATCTCATGAAAGTAAGGTAATACAATTTTCAATACTAAAACGCTTGCTGTTTGCCTAGTGCTTTGCCATGTGAGCTGTGTTTATGATATTACAAGAATGCATTTATGGAGCTGTCTCTTATTAGACAGTTTTACTCATATAGTGTAGATTATTCAAAATAATATAATTGTCACTACATTCCTTTACTCCAACTCTTTGGGAAGGAGAGATGCCCAGGGTCACCAGAAGAACAACATAAGGATTAGAACTAGAGATGAGCGAATCATTCAAAAAATAATTCGCCGAACATTCGCCGAACTTTTCCTAAGATTCGCATATTTGACGAATAGATTCTTTGTATTTGCGTACAAAATATACGTTATTATGTGCTATTAGTGAACATTCGCGCACTAATAACGAACGTTCATTTAAAAATTGTACGCAACTTCTTAGAAGACGTACGCATGAGCGTACAAATAGCTTACAAATCCTCAGCGTACTATTGTCTATGCGATTACGTAATACGCAGGCACATACGACGAGAGGCTGCAGCGTGCACTCCTCAGAGGCAAAGCGAATATTTGAAAATGGCATCCAGGCAATCCTCATCATTTAGCTCTGCTGCACAGCTGAAATACATAGTCCGGCTGATGGACCGCCAGGATTACGATTTACAATGACTCACACTGCCACCCGAACCAGCATAAAAAGGAGGTGATCCAGCAGGTGATCTGAGGCTTGCGTCATCGTTTCGACACCTTGCGGACCCCGGGCCAGATCCAGCGTAAATGGTCAGATCTGAAATCGCCCTCAGAGGCAGTATGTATATTTGAGGTAGAACAAGTAAGGTGCTGTCTATCCGGCTAAGTGCATAGTACAACCATTCACCATACAATAAAGTGAATATGAGGACACATTGCGGTACCTGTCAAGAAATACACACAATGGGCAACATACTTGAAAATGTTGCTGAAAGGTAAACATTAGTGCAAACAATCCAGTGAAAACAATATAGTGCAAATACATTATAGGTATAATGTAAACATTTTAAATATCACCTACCTAGTATGCTCACGGACACGTTTAAGTCTCTTTTCTTCTGACGCTTGTCATACAACTGGAACAGAGTCCCAAACTCAGTTGCAATTTGTAATCCACATAGGTAAAATTGTAATCCAAATGGGTAAAAAAAATAGCAGCAAAGGTTCCTTAAAAAACCCTCTTTCAAGGGGCTCCCCAAAAACCTGAAAACTTGTTTAAAACCTGCGCAACTTGGTTAAAACTTTTTTTTTTTTTATGGAGGGAGTCCTGACAATCCATGTCCATCTGGGTGAGGACAAATGCAGGGCAACAAAAATAAAAACAAACGCCAACTAGTGCTCACCCTTCAGGTTAAGTCCACGTTGTGGCTCCCATAAAAGCTGCAGGATCCTTACTTAAGGGCAAGCAGGTCCTCTTCACTGCTGCTGGAGCTAAAAGACATGAGAGGGCGCTCCTGCCTCATGAAAGTGACACTGGCTGCGGCAGCAGACCCCCACCGACCTCGCAGGGATGGTCTTGGTAGTGACCTGGCGGTCACACTGGCAAGGGCCGTGGCAACTTGGGCCTTGCCCATTACCTTGTAGTGGCCAGATCCCCCCGCCGGCATACAAGGTGACAGAATCTCCGGCTGTAAGGGCTCTGGTAACAGTCTTCCACGAGCGACGGACTGTGTGGCCTGCACCTGCCATGGAAGTTGGTATTGTACCACCGATGGCTGGTACACGAAACTGTTGGTGGTCATCTGTCCCACATGAAGGATCGGCAGCGGTGCTAAATCTGGTATCAGGGGTTCCAGCTGAGCTTGGGATTTCTCCTCAGATCGCAGAGTCCCATCATTGGTCTCATGGGAACACCTAGCCTCTTCTGCGGCCTGGCCCTCCTCACTCTAGTCTTCCGGGAACACTGCAGGAGTAGCTGGTCGCTTAAGGAGTTTCACCCCAGCAGCAAAGGGGCCTTGGAGGCTCTTCATAGGGGTATACTCCACGTAATCCCCTGCGTGGAGAGTGGCGGACGGGCGGAAGATACGGCCGCTTTACAGAACGACGGTTGACATATAATTCTTCTGCCGTCTCCTCATCGGCGATAAAACCTACTCCCCGTTCCACACTGAATCAAATAACGATACAAAGCTTGGGGTCACCAGACCGTGGGTGCTCCAACACCTGAACAACCCACTCCTCTACCAACTTTTTGTATTGCCAGAGGGTCAGGGCGTTCCAGGTGACAGCCTCGGGGACCATTGAATTTTGCCGAAGGGAGTAGTCCTTCCGCAGTGGAACGGGAACTCCTGCCGCCTCCGCCGTGTCAGCCAGCGGAGTGACCACCTCAGCGGGCACCTCAACTGACTTCTTAGGCTGCCAGACATATTGAGAGAAGTAGATCTCCTCCGGTTCCTTCTCCTCATAGGAGTCGGTGCCCCACACCATGCCTCCCCAGTCAGGGCCTCGCTGTGTCGCCATCTTAATTGCTTGAGTTGCCTCGTCTTCCTTGCGCGCTGGAGAAGGGGGCGGAGTCTGCATCGCTAATTAATTGAATTTGTATGCAACAGCGTATAGGGTAACTTATACGTAGCAATAGCGTATAATTTATAGGACAAACTACGTAGCGAATGCGTACAAAGCCGAAGCGAATCACCTAATATTCGGATTCGCTTCGCAGCTAAAAATTCCCAAGAATTGATACGAATCAACGAATCGACAAATCGTTTCGCTCATCTCTAATTAGAACCCATGTCATAATGGAAGCCATTCTAGCATTTGGTCTGAGCACATAACTCGACAAGACACCTGCATGGCTGCTTCCCAGCATCAGATTTTTCATCTCAAGAAAATGTGGTAATCTGACTTTCAACAGATGTCACAGTAGGCTACACCAAGTATTTGAGTGTGATGGCTGTGTGGCTAAGCTAGGAACTAGTGTTAGCACATGTAGACCTTATCTACTGGCCTTGTGCAGTAGATAACATTCTCTTTACTTATGAAGGCCTGCGCTTTTAGACACCACAGATTTTTTTTGCAATAATATTGTAATATTGTAATTAGATTTCTCTTTCAACAGAATGCATTATTGCATGAACTTACACTTGTCAAAGGCTTTCAAAGCTGAGATTCAAGGTGGAGGGTCTGAGGATAGGACCCATATCTTCAAACGGTACATATCTCAAAATTACTCACAGAGCACTTTTACTATTGTTCTATGCCTGGAATAATTTGCTGCTTGCAACATCCCATGTTCTTCTTCCTGCTAGAAGCAATCTATTTGGTGTTATATGGAAGTTAACCACTTCCCGTCCGCACGTTGACTATAAACGTCCGGGAAGTGGTTATCTATCTCTGAATGGCCGTTTATAAACGGCCATTCAGAGATAGCAGCTGCACGCTAATCGTGCAGCTGCACAGTGGGGTACCTGCTGTCAGTGACAGCAGGGTACCCCAAAGAGAAGGCAGGGACCGTTCCCAGGGGTCCCTGCCTTCTAGATCGCTGTATACACAGCGCTCAACGAGCGCTGTGTATACAGATCAGGAAGCGCTATTGCGCTTCCTGTTCCGGCCCGGCGGTCACGTGATCGCCGGGGCCAGAGAGTGCAGGAGCTGCCGGGTCTCTCATAGACCCGATCAGCCCTGCACTGAGGCTGTACAGCATAGTATTATGCTGTACAGCCTCTCTGGGGATGTATTTCCCCTGTAACTGGGGCCACTATGTCAGCCCCAGTTACAGGAGAAATCAAGTGTAAAAAAAAAAAATAAAAAAATAAGTGAAGTTAAATGTCCCCCTGAGGTCTTGTATGACCTTATGGGGTACACAAAGTTTAAAAATTAAAAAAAAATAGTATCATAAAAAAAAAAAAATCACATATATATAAAAAAAATAATTTCCCCACAAATATTTCATTAAAAAAGTTACAAATAAAAATAAATAAATAAGATACACATATTTGGTATCACCGCGTCCGAAACGACCGTCTCTATAAAAATATCACATGATCTACCCCATAAAGTGAACTGCGTAAAAAAAATCTAATAAAAATTAAGCCAAAACAGCTCTTTTTGTTGCATCACCTACCAAAAAACATAATATTAAACAATCAAAAAGTCGTATGCATCCCAAAATGGTAGCAATAAAAACGTCACCTCCTCCCGCAAAAAATGAGCCCCCACACAAGATTATAGCCTGAAAAATGAAAAAAAAATGGCTCTTAAAAAACTGCAACACAAAAACATGATTTTTCTTCTAAAAATGCTCTTATTGTGTAAAACGTAAAAAAATAAATAAAAAATAGACATATTTGGTATCGTTGCGTCCGTAACAACTGGCTCTACAAAAATATCACATGATCTACCCCATCAAGTGAACTGTGTAAAAAAAAAATGTAGAAAATGCCCCTAAACTGCTTTTTTTTTTTAGTTAACCTCCCAAAAATTAGATTAAAAAGTGATCAGAAAGCCATATGTACCCCAAAATGGTGCCAATAAAAAGCACAGCTTGTCCCGCAAAAAATAAGACCTCACGCAGCTCAGTCCACAAAAAAATTAAAAAGTTATCACTCTTACAAACCATGACAAAAAATTCCATGTTAGAAAATGCAGATGCTGCTCCTCCCCTTCTGAGCCCTGGCGTATCCCCAAATAACAGTTTACAACCACATGTGGGGTGTTTCTGCAAACTGCAGAATCGGGGTAATAAATATTGAGTTTTGTTTTGTTGTTAACCCTTAATGTGTTACAGGAAAAAATTATTAAAATGGAAAATCTGCAAAAAAAGTGAAATTTTGAAATTTCACATCTATTTTGCTTTAATTCCTGTGGAATACTTAAAGGGTTAACAACATTTCTAAAATCAGTTTTGAATAGTTTGAGGGGTGTAGTTTCTAAAATGGGGTCATTTATGGGTGGTTTTTATTATGTAAGCCTCACAAACTGACTTCAGAACTGAACTGGTCCTTAAAAAAGTTGATTTTGCAAATTAGCAAAAATTGCGTCTAAAATTCTAAACCTTCTACTGTCCTAAAAAAATAAAATGACACTACCAAAATGATGCCAACATAAAGTTGACATATGGGGAATGTAAATTAAAAAGTATTTTATGGGGCATCACTATCTGTCTTAAAAGCAGAGAGATTGAAATTTAGAAAACAGTGAATTTTTTCAAATTTTCGGTAACTTTTGGATTTTTTTATAAATAAAATTAAAACTTATCGACTCAAGTTTACCATTAACTTGAAGTACAATGTGTCACGAGAAAACAATCTCAGAATCGCTTGGCTAAGTAAAAGCATTCCAAAGTTATTACCACATGAAGTGACACATGTCAGATTTGAAAAATTAGGCCTGGTCAGGAAGGGGGGAAATGGCTCAGAGCTGAAGTGGTTAAGAAATCTTTTCAAGAAAGATTGTCCAGAGCTGCTGGCATAAAGTGCTGAGTAGACAATGTTTAAGCCATGAGTGACTTCTTTGCAGTAGCCATGCTAGGTCTTGGTCTCCTTGTCAACTACGTAGCTGCTTCACATTTGCCACCACATCTTAAACTGCAAGAGGAAGGTCAGCACTCTGGTTGGGTGGCTGGGGGCTTAAAGGGGTATTATGTTTTTGTGATATTGAAGACCTATCCTCAGGATAGGTCATCAATTTCAGGTTGTTGGGGTTCCGACTCTCAGCACCCTCGGTGATCAGCTGTTTGGAGGAGCTGCAACACAGGAGCTATGTTATCTTCTTCTTCTATGATATCACATAATGGTATGCTGGGAGTTGTAGTTCACTCTTTCTATTCCTCCTCCCTGTAAAGTTCTCTGATATCACATAACATCCTGGACATGCTGGGAGTCCTCTTCTCTCATACCTCATCCCTATAATGTGTTCTGATATCACATAATGACCTGGACATGCTGGGCGTTGTAGTCCTCTCCTCTTATACATCCTCCCTGTAATGTCAGAAGCAAACTCTTGGAGGCAGCGAGGAAAGGAGTTAAATATTGAAGTTGGCACTATGTTTGACAAGTAATACAATGATTTATATTATAGATTTCTAGCCTTGGCTGACGCTGTTATATAGATTATGGTTAACCCTAGTGGCCACCCTAGGACAAATTGAGTATTTACTTTCAGGCACATGTACCCTATAGTGGCACTGGTAACGTTGGGACTGAAGAGGAGCACAACAGCACACAGTCATCCTGTATGTACTGAGCGGAGTCTGGCCATCAGGGGGCTGAGTCTCTGAGGACTGAGGTGACTACGGGAGACTTATAAAAACTGGTTTAATGGAAAACTGGCTTAGGAGCCCAAGGCAGCCAATGAGATTCCTCATTTCACTTTTCAGAGCTCCTTTGGAAAATGAAAGGTGAACTCTGGTTGCTGTGGGCAACTAAGCAGTTTTCCTTTACACCAGTTTTGATTAATCCCCCCCACTTTGTACATAAGGGCAGCGTGTCACAGTCTCTGACTTGTAGATCAGTACATAGTGCCTACTGGCCTGAAAGTGCTGCTGACAGCAGCCCAAAACTCAGTCAGCACTGCTGAAACACAGCCAACTTCTTTTGAAGGGTCCATCATCAGTTGGCTAAACCAATAATTGGTTGTTAACTTTCAACCGAAGAACGTTCATTTTGGTTGAAATAATCTGCTTTGATCAACATGTCTATGGCCACCTTAAAGTTGGGGCTCCATAGCTACATAATCTGTGATATCTTATGCAAGATTTCAATGCAAATTTAAATGCAATCTGATAACTGTGTTTGAGGGAATTTGAGGGATAATTGCAAAAAATATATCACTAGTGTTGAGCGAGCATACTCGGCCGAATACGATAATTGGCAGAACATGGCGGCGCTAATTAGCGTGCGGGGAGGTACTGGCATTCACTGTAATGCCGTAGCCATCTTGGCTACTGGCATTACAGTGATTGGCTGGCCGGGAACACGTCATCGGGTTCTATATAGCACCCGGTGACATGTGACCCGGCTCAGACCGAGTCAGGGAGAGCTGCTGCAAGGAGGGACAGATAGTGTAGGGATAGAAATTGGCTAGGCAGGGCTAGTATTTCTGTTGAAAAGACCCAAAAGCCCTTTTAAGGGCTATTGTGATATCTGGCTACAATATATTTTTTATTTTTTGGGGGTTAAAAATTGCGCAAGATGCCCTGACCTTAACACCACCTGTGCAGCTTGTGCATTCTAATCCTTTCTGTTTCCTATATACCTGACATCCATTGTCATTTTTTCTGCCGCTAATCAAGGCCACAGTACCTGCGCTGCGTCTACTGTATAACGTTTGTGCAAGGAGGCACAGATAGTGTAGGGATAGGTTTTGGCTAGGCAGGGCTAGTTGTTCTGTTGAAAAGACCCAAAAGTCCTTTTAAGGACTATTGTTACATCTTTGCATGGTTTGCCTGACCTTAACACCACCTGTGGAGCTTGTGCATTATAACGTTACTGTATCCTATATAGAGGACATCCGGTGTCATTTTTTTCTGCCGTTAATCAAGGCGACATTACCTGCGCGGCGTGTGCATTATAACGTTACTGTATCCTATATAGCTGAAATCCGATGTAATTTTTTCTGCCGTTAATCAAGGCGACATTACCTGCGCTACGTCTGCTGTATAAAGTTTACGCAAGGAGAGACAGATAGTGTAGGGATAGAAATTGGCTAGGCAGGGCTAGTTATGTTGAAAAGCCCTTTTAAGGGATATTATATCTGGCTGCAATATATTATTTTTGTGGTGGGTTAAAAATTGCGCAAGGTTGCCTGACCTTAACACCACCTTTGCAGCATCTGATGTCTAACATTTGTGTAACCCAAATACCTGAAATCCGGTGTATTTTTTTCTGCCGCTATTCAAGGTGACATTACTAATGTCGCAGTGATTAGCGGCAGTAAAAAACGCAATAAATGTCAAGTATAACAATCATTGTACTGCACATGTAATGTCGCCGTGATTAGCAGCAGAAAAAAGCAATAAATATCAGTTATATAGGAGAAACAAACATTGTACTGCACATGTAATGTCGCCGTGATTAGCGGCAGAAAAAAAACGCAATAAATGTCAGGTATATAGGAGAAACAAACATTGTACTGCACATGTAATGTCGCCGTGATTAGCGGCAGAAAAAAAACGCAATAAATGTCAGGTATATAGGAGAAACAAACATTGTACTGCACATGTAATGTCGCTGTGATTAGCGGCACAAAAAAATGCAATAAATGTCAGGTATATAGGAGAAACAAACATTGTACTGCACATGTAATGTCGCCGTGATTAGCAGCAGAAAAAAACGCAATAAATGTCAGGTATATAGGAGAAACAAACATTGTACTGCACATGTAATGTCGCCGTGATTAGCGGCAGAAAAAAATGCAATAAATGTCAGTTATATAGGAGAAACAAACATTGTACTGCACATGTAATGTCGCCGTGATTAGCGGCAGAAAAAAACGCAATAAATGTCAGGTATATGGGAGAAACAAACATTGTACTGCACATGTAATGTCGCCGTGATTAGCGGCAGAAAGAAACCAAAATAAATGTCAGGTATATAGGAGAAACAAACATTGTACTGCACATGTAATGTCGCCGTGATTAGCGGCAGAAAAAATGCAATAAATGTCAGGTATATAGGAGAAGCAAACATTGTACTGCACACGCTGCACAGCTGGTGTTAAGATTAGGCAAACTTGCGCAAATTTTGACCATGAAGAATAAAAATACTGCAGCCAGATATAACCATAGTCCTTAAAAGGACTTTTGGGTCTTTTCAACACAACAACTAGCCCTGCCTAGCCAAATCCTATCCCTACACTATCTGTGCCTCCTTGCGCAAGCGTTATACATTATATGAATAACGGCGGAAAAAAATACACTGGATGTCAGGTATTTAGGATACAGAAAGGTTATACTGCACACGCAGCACAGGTATGTGACATTACCTGCGCTGCGTCTGCTGCATAACGTTTGCTCATTCTAAATATTTCTGACATTCGATGAAATTTTTCTGCTCATACACTAAAAAAAAATCTGCGCAATTGTACTTTTGACAAACTTGCATGTATACCATTTAATATGTGCAAGGCGAGCAGTAAGGGACAGGGAAGTGGGCATGCTGCTGATGGTGCACGCAGAGGCCATGGCTCTGGGCGTGGTGAAACAGTGTCTGCTGGCAGAGCACAAGAAACAAAGTCATCCAAAACTCCTAGCTCCATGTCCCAGTTTGCAGGGTGGCGCAAGACAGGTTCTTGTTAGGTCAACATGCCAGAGTGAGGTTAATTTTTTAGGTTAAAAAAATAGGGGTGAGGGCCTGCTGGTGAACCTCTTAAATATTTAAAGGCAAGGGCAGCCTAATAAGCAGTTTGATATGATGGAGGAAGAGGAGGAAGAGGACAAGAAGAGGAAGGGGTAAATGGAAATACAGTGTATTCAATACACCTTAAAAGCCACATTTAAAGTTCCTTTATGTACAGCCACTTTCCTCTGGTGGGGTAGCGAAGTCAGCGGCAATCCAGGCCTTGTTCATTTTGATTAGCATCAACCTGTCAGCATTTTCAGTTGACAGGCGGATGCGCTTAGCAGTTATTATGCCCCCAGCGGCACTAAATAACCACTCCGACAAAGCGCTGGCGGCAGGGCAGGCCAGCACTTCCAAGGCGTAGAGTGCCAGTTCGTGCCACATGTCCAGCTTAGACACCCAATAATTATAAGGCACAGAGGGATCGCTGAGGACGTTGACACGGTCAGCTAGGTACTCCTTTACCACTTTCAAAAACTTTTCCCTCCTTGTGACAATAGGCCGCTTATCAGAACCTTTTCCACATGCAGAGCCGCCCACCTTTATTGTGAGAAACTGGAAAGGCGCCGACCGTGTTGCAGCTGGTATTCCACTACTGGTCTCTGCTGCTCACAAAGCCTGCCCAACATGTGGAAGGTGGAGTTCCAGCGCGTGCTCAGGTCGCACAGCAGTCGGTGAGCTGGCAAGTTTAAGCGCTGCTGCAGCGTTGCCAGACCAGCGGAAGCTGTAGGTGACTTTCAGAAATGGGCACACAGGCGGCACACCTTCATCAGCAACTCGGGCAAATTGGGGTAGGTTTTGAGAAACCGCTGAACCACTAAGTTGAAGCAGTTTGGCCTGAGGGTGACTCCTGTTCGTCCTTCCTGTTGGAGGAACAGGTAGACTCATTCCTGTCATTAGTTCCAGGTTCCTATAGGGTCAGTTTGGTTTAGGTTCCTGTGTAAGAACTTGCCTATCTTTGAGGCCTGTTCATACTGGTAGTCAGTCAGGATTAGAGTCAGGGTTTCCTTTAGGAGGTGTCCATCTTCCTTCCTTAGTTTCCAGGTCTAATCTTCTTTCCCTCCTAAGCTCTGTGTGGTTTTCCCCCCACACCTGAGCGTGACAGTATGTGTGTGAGCTTGCTGAGCTCCAAAGCCGCCACCAAGTTGCAGCTGTTATCAGACACAACCACGCCTGGTTGTAGGTTGAGTGGAGAGAGCCACAGCTCACCCTGGTCCCTTATACCCTGCCACGGTGTGTTGTTTGTCACCTAAGCAAATAAGTTCTAGCACAGCCTGTTGCCGCTTCCCCACTGCTGTGCTACACTGCTTCCAGCTACTGACTGATGGCTGACTGGTGCTGCAAGATGAGAATTCCTAGGTAGAAGTGGAGGAGAAGGAGGGGTTGCAGCCACTAATGTAGGTGGTGGCCGAAATGCTGATGGAAGTAGGGTCCGCAATCCTTTGTGTTGGTAGCACCTGTGCCATCCCAGGGTATGACTCGCTTCCAGCCTGCACAACGTTCACCCAGTGTGCCGTCAGGGAAATGTAACGTCCCTGGCCAAAAGCACTTGTCCATGTGTCAGTCGTTAAGTGGACCTTCCCAGTAACTGCGTTGGTCAGGGCACGGGTTATGTTACGGGACACATGTTGGTGTAAGGCGGTGATGGCACACCGGCAAAAATAGTGGTGGCTAGGTACTGAGTAATGAGGGACAGCCGTCATCAGACTGTGAAAAGCCTCAGTGTCCACAATCCTAAACGGCAACATTTCCAGTGCCAGCAATTTGCAAAGGTGTGCATTTAGTGCTATGGTCTGTGGGTGGGTGGCTGGGTATTTGCACTTTCGTTCAAAGGCCTGGGGTATGGACATCTGTACGCTGCGCTGGGACACAGAAGTGGATGTGCTCGCGGATGGTGCTTGCGAGGGTCCAGGTGCAGGGCGGGAGGCATCTGGGCCGCGTCTTGGCTAGCACGAAACACAGGGAAGAGGAGGCAGTGGTGTGACCCGCAGACACAGATTGTGGATCCAGGCGTTTGGCCCACCTATTAGGGTGTTTTGCTGCCATGAGGATCATGCTGGTGGTGGTCAGGCTGCTAGTGTTCATGCCCCTGCTCATTTTGGTACGGCACAGGTTGCAAATAACAATTCTTTTATCGTCCACACTTGTTGGTATGGCCTGCCTTCCCCTTTTGCCACCCCACTGCCTCTTCCAGCCTGTTGCGGTGCTGCGGATCCCACCCCCTCTGTACTGCTGTCCTCGCTCAGCTTGCCACTTTCCCATGTTGGGCCAGTGATTTCATCGTCTACCACCTCCTCTTCCACTTCTTCACTCTGGTCCTCCTCCTGACAAGTTGACCTTCAGTGCTGCTGACACTCAAAAACATTAGGGGCGAGTGCCTACTGCTGATCTGACCATCTAAAACATTAGAGGTGAGGGCCTGCTGCTACTTGCGCTTTATATACAAGTAGATATATGTTTCCTAACAATATTTCCTCTATAATCGATGTTATATTTGGTTTTGGGGGGTATTCTTGTCATTCCGTAAAAGTGGCATAATACTCGGACAACATCATTAATAGCACCGACTTTGGAGTCCAAGATGCATCCAGACATCCTCCCCATGCTGTTCCCAAACCATTTCAGTGGTGTTTCCACCATTTTCTCAACTTTCCCTATGAACCAGACACCCTCCCCTCTTCAGAGCAGGGGGTGCCTGGTTTAGTGCTCGGGTTCTCCCATTGACTTCCATTGTACTCGGGTGCTCGGCACTCGAGCACCACCTAGTGTTCGGCCAAAGAACCCGAGCATTACGGTGCCCGATCAACACTATATATCACTTCTTTTCTTTTATTTTTGTGATCACAAAATGCAGATTCATGACATCACATGTAAGAACTGCAGTGTGACATGAGACATGCCTTATTACAATGGAATTTACTCAAAATGCACTAAATCATTAAAGGGGTTATCCAAGGCTGTACACTGGCCCCCTATATGCCAGGCCCCTCACATTGAATATACTTACCTAGCTCCCTGTGCCACTCCTGGTCCACACTCTGCTGCTGCTCCTCCCTGTGGACGGATGAAAATATACGTTCCCGTCCCCGCCTGTCATTGGCTGCCTCCCTCCCGACATCGGATGTTTTCATCTGCACAAGGGGAGAATCTGCTGTGGCGCTGCGGGGTCCAGGAGCGGGGTAAGTATATTCACTGTAAGGGACCCAGCATATGGGGGGTAGTTTATTGCCTTGGATAACCCCTTTAAGAGAATTTACATATGCCAGCAGCATTTTATGTCCATTCTGCAAGGAGGATAGATCCAGCACTAGATAGTGGATTTTTAAAAATTCATTTGTTTATAAATCTTGCAGTTGTGGGAAAGCTAGAGGCTACCCACCAGATGATAAATCATATGTGCATATATTAAAAAGAAAAAGCATAACATAATTTTCTGCCATGCATAATGCATTTGTGAGCAGGGAACGGAATATCTCGGGAAGCTTTGTGCACAAGAGGTTAAACTATAAAGAAAAGGAAGCATAAGCTAAATGGAATAATAAAATGCAATATGGAATGTGAACACTAGATGGCGCATGGAAACAAGGTCTGCAGATTTTTTCATTTCTTAACTGTAAAAGGAAGAGTTTTCACCACCAACACTAGATGGCGAGTGGAAGCAAGGCCTACGAACTACTGAATTTCTTAAATGTAACAGAACTAAAGGTTTTTTTTATCATCCTTATTCCAAATACTGTTTTAAAATTAGATAACAAGGACTAAGAAAAGTGGGAGTGTGTGCATGTGACTGTTGGGCACAAACAGCATTTGGAACACCTGATCTCTATAATCTAAATATGACTGAAACCAGCCTTAGGGAATGAGAGTACGACTATGCATCGCTTTTGTAGTGTGGCCACAGTCAAGCACCATGCAGTGGGCTCCAATTAACTCATTTGTAGTAATTTGACCGGCACCTAGTTTTAGTTCAGTTACTGATGGAAATCCCTGACTCTGTGAATATGGCTAAATTGACTGTGCTCCCCTGACCCAAGCTCACTTGTGATGCTGTAAGTTCCTGCCTGACTGCAGATCTACGGTACAACAGATCTGTGGTCGGGCAGGAAATCACAGCATCATAAGTCATTATACTGGAGGAGCAGTGTACAGTCCAGGAAATGTGTCTGTTTCTCGTATTGGACACGCTTGTGTGAATTTAGCCTTATCCACATTCATTTTCAATTAGTTTTAGGCCTCATGCACTTGGCCGTTGCCAGCTGTGGGCGTATTGCAGCCTGCAAACAGGGGGTTTGCAATACATGGGTATTGGCCGTGTGCACCCCTCATCACGGATGCGGACTCATTCACTTGAATGGATCCGCAATCTGGAAGGTCGGTGTGGAATGGAGTTTCTGTCCATGCCTCCGCAAAGTAGTGCATGCACTACTTTTTTGCTGTGCGGACAGTCGGACCCCATTCAAGTGAATGGGACCGCGTCCGCATGTGGCAGCACTTCGGTCGGTGCCCGTGCATTGTGCAAACGTTCGTATGCATGAGGCCTTACAAAAAGAAAACAACCAAAGAGCTGTAGGTACTCCCAAAATATTTCTATAAAAATATAATTTCATGCCACAAAAACAAGCCCTCGCACAGCTCTGTCGACGGAAATATAAATAAGTTATGGCTCTATGAATGAAGAGATGCAAAAACATTATTTTTAAGTGTTTTTTTGTGCAAAAGTAGAATATATAAAACATCGGCCACCAACACAGCTGTGTACAAAACTCATGCAATGTGTTAATGCCTTAGCCCGTGACCTGACCGTAACTAAGTATAATGCATTGCCCTTTGATGAAGTCAAGGTCCACACTTGAGGTCAATACCATATATTAGGTTGACTACCACTGCCCCATATTCTGTTTTTAGCTTTCCTCATTATATTAAATGGGTTTTATGTTGCTGTTCACAAACATTTTTAAATATACTTATGAATGGCCATTCTTCTGCTACTGGTCCTCTGATTTAAATGAACCATGACCATGCCAGACAATCCCTATGAGGCTGTACTCTCACTGCTGTAATTTTGGTCTGTGTAAGATCTGTATATTTCTTTGGGGAGTGGGTCCCTTTCTGTTTAGAAAGCCAAGGTTGTACTTTGCCTGTGAAAGGTATACAGTGGGGAAAAAAGTATTTAGTCAGCCACCAATTATGCAAGTTCTCCCACTTAAAAAGATGAGAGGCCTGTAATTGACATCATAGGTAGACCTCAACTATGAGAGACAAAATGAGAAAACAAATCCAGAAAATCACATTGGCTGATTTTTAAAGAATTTATTTGCAAATTATGGTGGAAAATAAGTATTTGGTCAATAACAAAAGTTCATCTAAATACTTTGTTATATATCCTTTGTTGGCAATGACAGAGGTCAAACATTTTGTGTAAGTCTTCACAAGGTTGGCACACACTTGCTGGTATGTTGGCCCATTCCTCCAGGCAGATCTCCTCTAGAGCAGTGATGTTTTGGGACTGTCGCTGGGCAACACGGACTTTACACTCCCTCCAAAGGTTTTCTATGGGGTTAAGATCTGGAGACTGGCTAGGACACTCCAGGACCTTGAAATGCTTCTTACGAAGCCACTCCTTAGTTGCCCTGGCGGTGTACTTGGGATCATTGTCATGCTGAAAGACCCAGCCACGTTTCATCTTCAATGCCCTTGCTGATGAAAGGAGGTTTGCACTCAAAATCTAACGATACATGGCCCCATTCATTCTTTCTTGTACACGGATCAGTCGTCCTGGTCCCTTTGCAGAGGAACAGTCCCAAAGCATGATGTTGCCACCCCCATTCTTTACAGTAGGTATGGTGTTTTTTGGATGCAACTCAGCATTCACTCTCCTCCAAACACGACGAGTTGTGTTTCTACCAAACAGTTCTACTTTGGTTTCATCTGACCATATGACATTCTCCCAATACTCTTCTGGAACATCCAAATGCTCTCTAGCAAACTTCAGACGGGCCCGGATATGTACAGTGCCTTGCGAAAGTATCCCCCCCCCCCCGGAACTTTTCAACCTTTTGCCACATTTCAGGCTTCAAACAAAAAGATATAACATTTTACATTTTTGGTGAAGAATCAACAAGTGGGTCACAATTGTGAAGTGGAACGAAATTTATTGGATCATTTAAACTTTTTTTGTAATAATAAAACTGAAAAGTTGGGCGTGCAAAATTATTCGTCCCATTTACTTTCAGTTCAGAAAACTCACTCCAGAAGTTCATTGAGGATCTCTGAATGATCCAATGTTGTCCTAAATGACTGATGAAGATAAATAGAATCCACCTGTGTGTAATCAAGTCTCCGTATAAATGCACCTGCTCTGTGATAGTCTCAGGGTACTGTTTAAAGCACAGAGAGCATCATGAAGACCAAGGAACACACCAGGCAGGTCTGTGATACTGTTGTGGAGAAGTTTAAAGCCGGATTTGGATACCAAAAAATTTCCCAAGCTTTAAACATCCCAAGGAGCACTGTGCAAGCGATCATATTGAAATGGAAGGAGTATCAGACCACTGCAAATCCACCAAGCCCCGGCCGTCCCTCTAAACTTTCATCTCAAACAAGGAGAAGACTGATCAGAGATGCAGCCAAGTGGCCCATGATCACTCTGGATGAACTGCAGAGATCTACAGCTGAGGTGGGAGAGTCTGTCCATAGGACAACAATTAGTCCAACACTTCACAAATCTGGCCTTTATGGAACAGTGGCAAGAAGAAAGCCATTTCTCAAAGATATCCATAAAAAGTCTTGTTTACAGTTTGCCACAAGCCACCTGGGAGACACACCAAACATGTGGAAGAAAGTGCTCTGGTCAGATGAAACCAAAATCGAACTTTTTGGAAACAATGCAAAACGATATGGTTGGTATGGAATGGTTCAAAAATAAACATATCCAGGTCTTAGAATGGCCAAGTCAAAGTCCAGACCTGAATCCAATTGAGAATATGTGGAAAGAGCTGAAAACTGCTGTTCACAAACACTCTCCATCCAACCTCAAAGAGCTCGAGCTGTTTTGCAAGGAAGAATGGGCAAAAATTTCAGTCTCTAGATGTGCAAAACTGATAGAACATACCCCAAGCGACTTGCAGCTGTAATCGCAGCAAAAGGTGGCGCAACAAAGTAATAATGAAAGGGGGCCGAATAATTTTGCACGCCCCACTTTTCAGTTTTATTATTACAGAAATTATTTTTCCCCACTGTATTCCTTTATTACTTACATATACCAGAAAAAAAATGGACTGCTACCCTCAGACGGCATTCACACGAACGTGGTTTGGTTCCGCATCCGAGCTGCATTTTTTGCTGCTCAGATGTGGACCCATTCACTTCAATGGGGCTGCAAAAGATGCGGACAGCACACAGAGTGTTACTCCGTTCTGTGGCCCCGCAAAAAATTATAGATCCTGTCCTATTATTGTCCGTTTTGCAGAAAAGAATAGGCATTTCTATAATGGGCCGCCCATTCCATTATGGAAATTCTGGAACGCACACAGGCGGCATCCGTGTTTTGCAGATCCACAATTTTCAGACTACAAAACACAGCACGTTCATGTGCATGAGTCCTTACCCTGTCAAAAAACATGATGGTGTAGACACCATAATGACAAATTTATTAATTAATGTGTTCACTGGAGTAACATGCAACTAATTTATTGCACAGACCTCTTGTACACCAGTAAATAAATAGCTATGAGCTTGCAAAGATTTGCGCTATAATTTATGCCAGCCTCTGGCGTAAATTACAGCAAATATGAAATACGAGAAAAATTATTATTTGTAAGGCAATGCCAAGGAATAAATAGAACCTCTAACACAGAGCCTAATGGGAACAAACCAACCGTTCCTCAACATTTGTCATTGCTGGAGTTCAACATGTCCTATTCTTTCTTCTCTGGGAGATAAGCTGCTGCTTGAGCAGCTCCCCATTAAAATAAACATGTACGCTTTGTGATCTGAGTGCTTGCGTTTATGGGGAGAGAGTGAACAACAGCATACTGGGAGAAAAACTACATAACGTATATGTACATTATTGGGCTGCTGCTTCTAAAAGTCAACTCCAACCCCAAATCCTGTAATTCCTACACATCTCTTCATGTCTTACCAAGCTGTATGGAGGTGGACTGCATTTCTAAGCATCTATACCAGGGGTGGCTAACCTTACAAACACAAAGAGCCAGAAAAAAAAAACATATGACTACCAGGAGCCACAAACTATACACGTACATGAGAGTCAACGTATTTTTCGCCCTATAAGATGCACCTAGGTTTTAACAGAGAAAAATGAGAAAAAATATTGTTCATCTGATCCGAGGTCTGATGAAAAATATTTTTTTCTTAGTTTTCACTAGCAGACCTCAGATCAGACTCCTAAATCAGAGCCCCAATCTTCATCTGACCTAAAATAATATCCCCAATCTTCATCAGACCCCCAAATTAAGACCCCCAATGCTCAGATAAGACAACACAAATCAGACCCTCAGGGCTCAGATCTCCCCCCATGCTCAGATCAGAACCTCTCATGCTTGGATCAGGTCCCCATGCTCAGTTCTATAATTAAAAAAAATCTCCTCCCTCTGAGGCATCGGGCTCCTGATCGGGCACCTGCTACTCTGTAGGTATGACACGCTCTGCACTGTGATCTGATGCGCACAACGTCAGGTCATAGTTCACGTCTCCATGTACTACATTCTGATACTGTGTGCATCAGGACATAGTAGAGAGCAAGCTGGAGCTGCAGAGTAGCAACGGTGCCCGATCAGGAAAGGAGATCTGTGCATGGGGTGGAGAGTGAGCCGGCCTGGCTGCTTTCCAGCTCCACCAAAGGAGCCACACTTGAAGAGGCAAAGAGCCGCATGTGGCTCAAGAGCCACAGGTTGGCCACCCCTGATCTATACCAACAACACATAGGTTAAATTTTCCCAAAGTTATGAAAAATATAAGTTTGTTTTGAACTCTTTGTACCATGTGGTCATATCTCCCTTTATAGGCTGACAAAACATTGGCACGTTGTTCTTTTACTTAGAAGCTGTGACAAATGCAAAGTGAAGGTTTTTCTCTCTCTGCTTTGTGCCTCTGATGGATTACTTCTGCAATGTGCTATCTGCAACACAACCCCACACACAGAAGATAGTCTATTAGTGAGCCCCCTTTGTGATGTAATTGGATTTCTCCCCTTGTTAGATGGCAATGAAAATGTCATTTATATTGGTGGGCGCCCATTCAGTTCAAATAGAATCCAGTTGTCTCTTAGGGGAGCAGAGGAACTTTTTATGTAGCAGGCAGCTGCACACAGAGGAAGCCTTTTCTGTTACTGAACACACCAAGACCGCCGTGATCTTCTCAAATACGTCTAACCTTTCAGACTCAGGCCAAACTATTTCAATAAGGGAGACATCACATTAGTTAGATTACTGTCCAAAGCAACTTAACCCTGAGTCAACCATAAAGGGACAGCACTTCAGAAAACATATTCAAAGCATTCCACTAATGATCACAGAGAAGACAATCTAATCACTATAAAATATTACTGACCACCAACGAAACCCCAGCTGAAGTTTTCTAAAACTAGTGAAATAGATTTTTCATCTTTAGATACTAGTCAAGAAAAACTGTCTACTCCGATCATAAATGATCAGTTTTAACTACAACCATTCCTAACGCTTGTTTGGAATAACAGTTCTGACTCCCGATCCCTCCACACACATTCATGCTCAGTGGAGTATGCATGTCTTCTCTAAAGGAGAATGCCAGGCACCTCTCTCATTAGCTTGTATTTCCCAACATCTGCCATCATGGGAGAGTCGAGAGGGCACAGCAGTCGGTCCAGTCAAAACTGCAGGTTCGGCCACTATACATCTAATGTGTATGTCTAGTGTAAGAGTTACCTGTGACTTGGAGGCAGATTTTTACCCTTTTTTTTGTTTTTCATTCCCTGTCTTTCCAGGGCCATAACTTTTTTATTTTTCTATTCACATACCCATATAGGAACTTGTTTTCTGTGGGACAAATTGCACTTTCTAATCCCACTATTTAATATTGCATATGATGTAGTGGGGAGCTGGAAGCAAATTCCAAATGGGGTGAAATTGGAAAAAAAAAAAAACGGAATTCCGCAACAGTTTTATGGGTCTTGTTTTTACAGCGTTCCATATACAGTAAAACTGATCTGTTACTTTCATTCCCCAAGTCAGTACAATTACAGTGATACAACAAATGTATAGTTTGTTCTTGTGTTTTAATACTGAAAAAAAAACAAAAAAAAAACCTGAAAATGTTTTTCTCTTTTTGTTGCCATATTCTGACCCCTATAACTTTTTTTGTAGTTATATGTACGGAGCTGTGTGAGGGGTTATTTTTTTGCGTATTGGCTCGGGCCATTTTCCATTTGCCGTATGGAATAAATATTTTTATATTTTACTAGTATGGACATTTTTGCACGTGGCTATTTCCATGATGTGTATTTTACTGTATTTTATTGTTTATGTATTTTTAAACTAATTTTGGGGAAAGGGAGGTGATTTGATTTTTTTTTATTTTTATTTTAAAAAAGTTTACCCTTTCTTTTTTTTTAATAGTTCCATAGTGAACTAAAACAAGCAATCATCAGATTGCTTTTCTCATTCACTCCAATGCAGACAAATAATGCAAATAATAACAGGTCAAGATGCTTCTTATGAAATTACGCATTGTATTGCAGAATATGTTAGGACTATATCAAATAAAGGAAGGTAAAATGCAACACAGATGACACTATGGGGTCTAAATTGTGACTTTTTGGCATTTCACAAAAAATAAAAAAAGCATTGATATTTAATTTGTTCCTGAAAGGTATTATGTAACACCAATATTGAGGTTCATGTCAGTGCTTCAGATGCAATGTGCCTGAGATCCCATACATGCGCCATTCTCTGCACTTATCGACGCCTGAATAATAAACTCAGCTTCCCTATACATGGCATTGCAGGTTCATTACACTGGCATGGACTCCTGAGAACGAGCATGCCAGGGAACATCCTTGCGCCAAAAAGGATAGAGAATGGCCTATATTGGGGTAGATTATCAGGTATACATAAAGATGCTCATTAACAATAATCAGCTAAACAGTGAATATGAATTCGAGCTTTAGTCCATTTCTGTAGTTCTGTAGTTCTGCAGCATTTTAGGCTCCATATTGCAACTACATACAGCTCAACTTAATCAAACTTAGATCACCACCATCTTTCAGCTATTGTGGACACAAAAAATTGCACCTGTGATCACATATAGTTGTAGCATCTGTAGATCTCACCTGAATACTGATATCCCAGACATTGTACTGCTATATTATAGATATTACTCCAGGCAATGTTTATTAAATTATCTTCTACTTGATAAAAAAAATATATAATTTCATCTGAAGTCATGTGTAGAATTCAAGAAAGTATATCACTTCACAGATTACTTGACTGCTACAGGAACGCCTTTGCAAAGCTCACCATGACAGCATTCAAGCTGCAAATGTATTCTGACACCAGTAGGTTACTACCAGATGAGATGAGCCCAGGAGATTAGCAGATCTCTAGATAACACTTCTAAATCCCTGAGCTGTTCGGCCTCCCTGTTCAGCTTTTGCCCAGGGCTGGATTACTTAGCAATTTAGAGAATACTAACCATTCACAGGATTAATGCCACCTCTATAACCAATAATGGAGACCTACACCACAGCCCCATGTATTTTAAGACACCATGAAAAGTATGTCTTACTTAAACAGAGGTAGACTTTACACCAGAATGGTAATATATAGTGAAAACAGAATAGAATGACACTGATCCCCCATTGCTGCAGTTTCAGTGTTGTTCCAGTACCCGCTGCGCTCCACTTCCTTCCATGTTGACATGCAGAAATGCCAGGAAGGCCAGCTCAGCTGGGCATAGTGATAACTTGTCGCAGCCGTGGAGTGGCTGAGCAGGCCTTTCCTAGCGTTTTTTGCCTGCCAAGCTGGAACCAAGAAATGGAGAACAGTGGGGACTGGGAGAGGTTTGGAAAAGCAGTGGCGGGGGATCAGTGGAGGCAAACAATGCTTCTATTCTATTTTTAACATTGTCTGTTTTTTAATTACAGGTCCCTCTGGAAAACCCCTTAAAGGTCTTAGAAATGAGGAGAAAGAGAGAACTTCATCCATATTTGTAGTTCTAATTACCGATTTGTTTTCAGTCCTTAGGGCATCGAGAACCTGCAAGCTTACATAGAGTTCATGCACCAATCATAATGTGGGCCAACTCTCAATGTCAATGCTGATACTGCGTAAAGTGGTTTTCCTTGATTTAATATTGCTGTTGCTGTTTATGCAGGAGATATTGTACGCCCTAACCTGAACATCATAACTCTGTCCATAGTGTAATGGCCATTCCTGGTTACTGCAGTGCTGTTCCCATGCAGGTAAATGATTCCTTACTATAACTTTCTTTCTTTCGTGTCAATAGGGGTATCTTCCATACACCACTCAGTAATAACATTCACACTAAACACTGTGTTAATCCCTAAGCAATCAGATGAGACAAAGCATTAAGATATATACCTACATATTAAAAATCACAAGTACCGATTCCACTGCAGGCCCAAGTGAGCAATGTACAGGCTGGAGAACACATTGCTGGTCCTGTCTGTCCACCTTGTTTTGTGGAATGGACATTTCATTGTAAGCTTTTAGCAGACCTCAGATACCTGATCCTTTTTACTTGGTGGTAATAAGCTGCCGCCAGAGGTATCAGCACACACATGCATGCTTGGCCCAAGAGTGCCTGTATATTGGGGGGGGGGGGTCTTAAGATTGAATAGCTGCCAGCTGAATGAACATTTGACAAACCACTATTTAAAGTGTATCTCAAGCCTTCTTTCTAGGTACTATTGCTAATCTTAAAGGGACATTTCTATCAGAAATATATATATATATTTTTTTTTATTCAATATTAATAGAAAATTTTATTTTTCAGAATTTTTAGAATTTTTGGTTGTTTTTCGCAGGAACATTTATCCCTGAAAATCTGCCTGGTTATCTGCCCGTCTAAATCCACTTTAAGAGTAGGATTATGGCAATATAGTTTTCTGACTAAAACACTGTAAATTATTGGATTAATGGAAAGTAATTTTAGCAAATTTACACAGGACCCGTCTAAACTCACAATATACATGTGATTAGCTCAATGAAAAATGAACATGCTTTACAATTCAAGTATAATAAGCCATGATCATCATCCTAACATGTTCAATTTACCTCTTGTGAAAAGTATTTGCATTAGGGCCCTTTCACACGACCATATGCCCTCCGAGACTGTCCGTGAGCAGGCCACATGTCCCGGAGCGGCATCGATCGTGCGCATGGGAGCGCACAGCATCATTGATTACAATGATGCTGTGCACGTCGGGCCGCCCGCGGGACTTTGGCCCGCACTCATATGATTTCGGTCGTGTGAAAGGGCCTTTATAAAGAGCTTGTAAGTATTACTATGGAGTCCTTTAAAGGGAGTCTGTCACCTCATTTTCACCAATATAACTAAGAGCACTGCCCCCTAGAAGATTGCAGACACATCCCAGACATACCTGTGTGCACTGTGTGTCTGTATTACATGTCCAAGAAAAGCACTTTTATTCTGCTGGAAAACAGCTCCCAAGTGCCCGGCTCTGCTGCTGCAAGTGCCCAAAGCAAACCAGACTGAAGAGTGGAGGGCTGCTTTAGATGCTCATATCTTGGGATTGGTAGCAGTTAGAAAAATGGTTCTGACCTTCTTTGAAAGCTGACATTCCAAGCTTCCAAATGATACCACAACACAGCATTATATCCACTATATCAGAAGATATAGCTGTTAGAAATCGAGTCGGTAGAGAAAGCTGTTTTTACTTTCACTTTCAGCTGGGCACTTGGGAGCTGTTTTCCAGCAGAATAAAAGTGCTTTTGGGGCACTGCTGTTAGATATATAGGTGAAAATGAGGTGACAGACTCCCTTTAAGGCTGTATTAGACAGTCCGATTTAACAGGCGATTGTTGGGAAGGAAGTGTTCCTTTCTGGCAAACGTCTGCTCACTAGCGGAGGAGACTGCTGCTACATGCAGCGATCTCCTCGGTATAACCTGTCAAAAGTTTTTTGGATTGCCCAATGAAAAATCAGCAGCAGTATTGGACTGCCAGATGTTCGCTAACGAGTGTTACTAGGAACGCTTGTTAGCGATCATCTGCCGAAAAATTGGCAGGTGTAATACAGGCTTTAGAGTTGATGGCCCAACTCTTGGCACCCCCACCAATCATCCGTATTAAGTAGCCACAATGCTTAAGCCTGTATTACATTGCCCGAATTTTCACAGATAATCGCTACTGAGCATTTGCATGAACTCTTGTTAGCGATCATCTAGCAATGCAATAATGCCGATTGCCCAATGAACGAGCAGATCATGGTGTCTAAAAACGATCTGCTGCTGTAAAAAAAAAAAAAAAAAAACTATACAGCATGGGGACAAGAGATGGCATGGCGATCACCGTTTCGCATTCTGCTGATGAGATCGCTAAACATAATAGCAGCGATCTCCTCTGCTAGCAAGCAGGTGATTGCCGGGAAGGAACGCTTCCTTCCCGACAATCATCTGCCACATCAGGCTGTGTAATACAGCCTTTAGTCTCTTCATTGTTTATACTGCACTCTGTCTGCTTAGTACCGGCTGCAGAGAGTTGCAGCTTTGCTCCATTCACATGAATGGGACAAAATCAGTCTATTCCTAATAATACTTTTGCACACTCTTTTTATTAAAAATCTTTTTTATGCATATAAAGTAAACTCCCACACACATCATATATTCCAAAGTATGACAAGAATATGGGGAAAGAAAAGAAGAAGAAAGCAGCAGCAGAATACAAAACTTACACAAACTAAACAGTATACAAAAAAGACGTTTTCTGGGAACTGTAAGCTGCATTCTCTTATTAGCCGAGTGTATCAGCCGGATGGGAATCTCCCTCTGTCGGCATCTTTTGGCAAATCAGTATCATTCTAAGCTTTCTGGGTTGTGCTGAGAGCAAATGACAGACAGAGAAGTCCCAAGCTGAGGAGTTGCAGTCGTAAGTCGATGCAGTTAACAGCCCTTCCAGTTTTGGGAGCTGTATAACATTGGCTCTTTGCAGAGCCCAGTTGGATCACTATTTAAAGGGGTTTTCCAGCATTTTAAAATTGATGACCTATCCTCAGGATAGGTCATCAATATCAGATCGACAGGGGTCCGTCACAAGCCACCCCTGCCCATCAGCTGGTTGAAGAGAAGGCCGTGCTCTGTGCAAGAGGAGCCTTTCCATTCCTATGCACTTGAATAGGAACGAGCCGTCCCTTTGAAATTAATGCTTAATTACACTGGCTCGCCACTACTCTGTCGACGGTGAGCAAGTAAACAAACAAGGAAGGGCTCCTCTCGCATGGCCTTCTCTTCAACCAGCTGATTGGCAGGGGTCCTGGGTGTCGGACCCCCGCCTATCTGATACTGATGACCTATCCTGGCACTGACTAGATGCCCATAAGGTGCAAGCTGCAAACCACTTGCAGCATGAAACAGTGACAAGCTCCATCTCTGCAAAGTGCACATTCACTAAGACCAGTGTTTGATGCACTTGTCTTAGTGAAAAGTATGTCAGAGTAAGAGGAGCCTCTTAATGAATTTGGAGCATTTTCTGGCAGTCAGAAAATCAAATTTATACCGGTTATGAGCTGGCATACAGTTGAAGTATAATTTACACTAGTTTTTGGTGTAAATAGTAGTGAATCTATCTGGCTATAAGAGGCCCTGCAACCTTCCTCTAAGGCTATGTACACCTTCAGGGGCATTTTTTTATGATTGCATTTTTAATAATTTTTCAATAGGTCTTCATTAAAAATGTTCTACCGTTTTTGAGATACAGGGGTTAAAAATCAGTCTGTTGGCAGAGTATCACTTCTCAGTCCCATTAGCTGACAACTCATGTGAAGCCTTATCTCTGATATCCTGACCTCATAAACACTCATTATAGCTAACCTCTTATCAAACTGATAAGAATATGGCTTGAATAAGTCTTTGTGGTCAGTCGATCAGAGATAAGGCTTCACATAAGCTGCCAGCTGATGGGACTGGGAAGTGATACTCTGCAGACTGATTTTTAACACCTGTATCTCAAAAACAGCTAAGACTTTTTAGGAAAGACCAATTGAAAAAAATATTTGTAGCCCAAAATGCATGGAATGCAATCATAAAAAATGCCTTGAAGGTGCCCATAGCCTTTAAATGCTGAGTTGTTTCAGAGGAAATATAGCTCTAAAATAAGTTGAGTTCGGGGAGGAGTGTTTGCATGGCAGCTCACTTCTGGCTTTTTCTTACCCAATTCAGACCAATTCATAGGTTTTTCCCTATGTGTAAAAAGGGAGATACCTGTCAATGAAGCTGACCATGCATGAGAAGCCGGGGGGGGGGGGGAGCCACACACTGGAAACTTCTCCCCATGCCCAACTATATAAAACAAGTGATTTTGTCTTTATTTTTACTTCTAAGACGCATTTATGAATAGTATTTGAAAGGCCAAATTTATTTTTGCTGCTGCTAAGTCAACTTCAAAAATCTAGCTGTGTGGGCATTTGTGTGGAGAAAGTTGTTTTTTGGCCTTATTAATTATAGAGGACACTTCTCAAAAAATTGCCTCAACTGCACTCCACTCCTGACCAGCCTTAGCTATAACTATATCATATAGTAAATGACTGTCTCTTTCAACAAACTTAGAGACAGCCCTGTACATCACATGGATCCAGAGCTACTGCCATTCATTACTCCAATTGCTCTGCTAGATTTATTTCAAGCTGGCATCTAGTGGGTGTCTTTCCTGCTGCAGCTGGTGGCAGGATGTTACTGAGCATGTGCTTCCATTTCAGTCAGCTGGACAATTTTTTTAAAAGAGCAAACAGCATTGGAGCTATACAGATATTCAATTAAGAAATGTTTAATTACATGCAGTTACAAAAGTATTCCGATCCAGGCGCTGCTTTAAAAACGTAGAATATTTTTATGGGACAAATATAGCAGGAACTATAGTAGGGTTATTAACAGAAAAATCCCTGCCCCAAGTACCTATTAGCAACAAGGGATGGCAGTCTGTAGTCTGAAAGTGGTGAACAGGCTGCAGGAACTTGCTGCTTACTGAATTAGAAATTCACTCTGCTCTAATTTTATATTGTTTCCATTAGCAATTTTCATTAATAGATATACAACATATAAGAGAATTGCTTAAATGGCATCTGTCAGCAGATTTGTACCTATGACACTAGCTGACCTGTTACATGTGCACTTGGCAGCTGAAGACATCTGTATTGTTCCCATGTTCATATGTCCCCGCATTGCTGAGAAAAATTATGTTTTAATATATGCAAATGAGCTTCTAGGAGCAATGGTGGCATTGCTGTTACTCCTAGAGGCTCTGCTCTCTCTGCAACTGCTGTGCACGCTCCACTATGATTGACAGGGCCAGGCGTGATGACGATTTCTCTGCCTGACCCTGTCAAAGTGGAGAGGGCGTTGCAGTTGTAGAGAGGTGTAATGACAACTCCCCAGTTGCTCCTGGGGAGTTGTCATTTTTCTCAGCAATGCGGACACATATGAACATGGGACCAACACAGATGCCTTCAGCTGCCAAGCGCACATGTAACAGGTCAGCCAGTGTCTGTGTCACAGGTACAAATCTGCTGAGAGATGCCCTTTAAACAGTAGGTGCATGTGATGTACCATACTGTTTTAATAGCTTCATGCATTCCTCATGTGATAACAATTCTGAAGCATCTATTCTTATGTCTGTATGTTGTGTCATTCCTTTATTATTTTTACTAGAAGTTATGAATGAATTGCTATTAGCCTTTAGTAAGGGTACAGAGGGGAGGTAACAAGTTGGGGGTGTGTACCTGCACAGACTGAAAATGCAAGCACTGATTGGATAGAGTCAGGCACACCCCCCCAACTGGTTACCTCCCCTCTGTACTAATAGCAATTCATTCATAACTTCTAGTAGAAATAATAAAGGCATGGCACAACATACAGACATAAGAATAGATGTTCCAAAATTGTTATTACATGGGGAATGTATGAAGCTATTAAAACAGGCATGTCAGGGGTGGTGAAAGGTCCTCTTTTTTCCAAAAAGTTTTCAGCAATTCTGGTTGACACAACTTGTGTATATTGGGTTTATTTATAATTCTTCATAGATGTATCTGCACAGTAAAAAAGACATGTGGAATGGAGAAAATGAAGATCTCATTTCATATCATGTGGACGATGAAGATATTAACAGCATACAGGCAGAGTAGGAATGTATTTAGGAATCAAACCAAGGAACTAGAAAACACAGAAATCCTTCCATATCATTAATAATTCCTAAGAGCGCTTCCATGTAACTAACATTTCCTACCACTAGGTGGTAGGAGTGAGTCATTCGAAAGTGTCCTACAGTTCTGAAGTTTGGATTTTCTGTCAGGGTCCACCGAAGGTCACCACCACGATTTATCCAGAAATAGACCCTACTTCGTGGCTTTCCAGTCTTCGTGTCCAGTGTCCCATGTTTTCACTTATCGCTGACTAAGGTGGGACACAACATATATTAAACCAACTAGAAGCAAGCCACGGACACCCATCATCAGAATGAGGAAAAGAAAGAGAATGGACATGACGGGCTCTACCACCTGGTTTCCCAGGTTCCATCGTGGAAAACCCATATTCACCAGCTGCTGGTTAATGTCGGTGAAAGGAGAACGCCCCTCCTGCCTCACCCCATCTTGGGGCACCTGCTGTGGTCCTGCTCCAGCATTTCCTGCAGTGTTAAACAATCCCTGTACATAAAAACAGATGAAATAAACAAAGATTTAGAATCTAAATTATGATTGCAACACACAAACCTTTAAGGCGCACTAGAAGGGTCTGCAGTGTATCTGTCAAAAATCCCAAAACAGCCAAATCCACACCAAATGGTGTGGATTTTATTGCAGAATTCACAGAGTAAATGTTGTGGGATTTCTGTATAGTTCACCCGCTGCACACAACGGGACGCTGATTCCACGTGGATATCAACGTGGCATTTACTGTCATGTCAACATGCTCTCAGGTAACACTCACAAGAATGTGAAAAAAAATCATCACCCTTGAGATCAAGTCCTTCTTCAGATTCTTCAGCATCAAGAGAAAAGTGACTGCCTCTGTGCATGCAAGTGGATGAGCTGAGTATTTTTTTTTTTTTAAATCCATTTGCAGTAGTGTACCGATTTTAATAGTCGTTAGATGGGTGCACTCCTGTCTAACGGCTGTTAAAAATGGTCTAATTGATTTCAATCGGGTCCGTCTGGCTGTGAAATAGAACGTGTTCTGTTTTTTGACACCCGCTATTCACTGACCATTAAAAAAAACTGCCATGCGAATAGCCCCATTGACTTCAGTAGTCACACATCGTGTGAATGTAGCCTAAGGCCTCATGCACACGACAGTGAAAAATGGCCGTGTGACGGCCGTCTAAGTAGCGGCCGTCACACGGCCATTTTTGGTGCCAATGTTAGCCTATGGGGCTATTCACATGGCCGTTTATTTAACGGCCAGTGAATAGTGTCCGTCCAGAAATAGGACATGTCCTATTTCTGGGCCGTTTCCACGGACCGACTGCCCCATTGAGATCAATGGGGCCGTTTTTAACGGCCGAGTGACCGGATTGCTCCCATCTAACGGCCGTTAAAAACGGGTACCCTGTGGCTACTCACCCTAGCCACTTGCTCGCGCAGGTCAGTCTCTTGCTTCTTCATGGAGCAGGCCCTGCCGATGGACCTGCGTTATGAGCGGTGACGTCATCACGCAGGCGCGTTCAGTGACATCATCGCTCACAGGTCCTTCGGCAGGTCCTGTGTGTGAGAGAAGACTGCTGCAGCGCGAGCAAGTGGAGAAGGTGAGGTTTTTTTGTTTTTTTTTAAATCCTCAAAAAGCAGCTGTGGGGGCATTTATTTAAGATGGGGGCCTACATAGGACATTATTAAACCTGGGGACATTAAAATAAAAACTACACTATGGGGGGCATTATTTAAGATAGTGGCTTACATGGGGGACATTATTTAAGATAGTGGCTTACATGGGGGACATTATTAAACCTGGGGACATTAAAAAAATAGTACACTATGGGGGACATTATTTTAGCTGGGGCACTAGGACATTATGGGCATCATGGGGGTCATGAATATAGTTGGGGGCAAGAAATAACTGCCAATCCAATTCATCAATTTTTCATGTCCGTTTTTAACGGACATGAAAAACTGATGCAAAACGGATTCAAAATGGACATTAAAAATGGACACACGGCCAGAAAATGGATGCACACACTGATGCAAAATGGCCATGAAAAACTGACAGTGTGTCCGTTTTTAACGGACGTTTTTTTTCACTGTCGTGTGCATGAGGCCTTAGGGTGACTGTGTTGCCAAATTAGCTGTGAAACATGTCGGCAAATTAGTTCAGGTTCACATCTGGTTATAAACAGTGCCTTGTCCCAAAACTAGGAAAAGGGAATATGGGGAATGGAGAGTGGCGGTTTTGGGACCTGCTGCAAGATAACTAAAGGTGAGGTCGCCCGCACTCACTGAGTACTATGAGTATTTAAGTCCAAGAGGGAGAGAGATCTGTTATCCCTGACGAAGGAATACGCTTATTTCGAAAAGCTTCAGATGAATCTTGGTCACACTGAAGCTTCTCCTTGGTAACAGCCGGCAGAGTTTCCCACGTGCGCACTTGCTTCCGGCTGGAGCAGCATGCTGACTGTGGAAGCACTCAGAAGAGGAACGCAAAACAACGCACCCTACCAACACTAGGACACAGGATCGCTTCCCTGATTTGAAAACTGCAAATAAACAGGTACTTTATATACTCAGTGTACATCGAATGACAACAAATGACTTTATGACCTATTCCTTGGCCTGAGACACACTGCCGGCTTTGCGATTGCCTCTTTGGCCTGAGACATAGTGTCATCATTACTGTGGATTTTGATTGTCAGTGCCTTTTTACCAGCGCAGATACTTACCTTTTATATTTTACCTTCCAATAGAAGCAATTTCATCCAAAAATGGAGAATGCTGGTATTCATGTCGGAGTACCAATGGACCCCTATTAAATTGAATAGGATCCAACGGGTGCAGGCATTGTCCAGCACATGCTATTCTGTCCTCTATATCCCTGTGCACATGGCTAAATTAGCCAAAATGTTGCAATTATTTTACCAACCTTGCAGGTGAAAGAGGACGGTACCTAAACAAGCTCTTACCTGGCGGGTACTGCTGCGCTGGGTGTTCCCCCTCACCCGTGGGTCATCATCTTGAACAATTTCCCCATTTGCTAAAATCCGCACCATTTCTTTAAAAGTAATTTTGAAGCTCAATGTATCTAATGGAAATAAACCCATCGTTATAAGGTGACACAATGCACATTACATGTGTAGATAGATGGTAAATACACAAATAGCATATCCTGTAACCATAAAGGGGTTGTCCCATTACAACAACTTATCCCCTATCCACAGTTGTCTGATCACGAGAATGGGAGCCCATGTCCCCCATTTGAATGGAGCAGAAGATATGCATGCGTGTCCACCGCTCCATTCAAATAGGGGAACATGAGTCCCTTTCTCATGACCAGCAGGGGCCCCCACTGATTACACACTTACCCACAGGACAGAGGATAAGCTGTAATGGGACAACCCTTTTAGGGTACATTCTCACGACTGCAAAACACGGATACCAGGCGTAGGCGTTCCACATTATGAAAAACTTCAGCACCTTCTTACAAAACCTCCCCCTGTACTTGTGCAGGTATACTATACAGTCCCAGGGCACTGCAGTGCTACCCAGCTTTCTCAGGTGCCTGAATATCACCTTTGCCTATATAGGTAGGAGGGCTCTATCTGTCTAGGCATCATCGGTGTTGGAGAACAGAATTACAAGTTTTGTGGATCTGTACACAATGTCCATATAATGCTACTTTTACATTGTACAAGTAACCCAGCTTTCCCAGGATCCTGAAAGCCAAATTTGCCTAGCTATGGCACAATTTAGGAGTGTGGAGGAGGAGGAAGGGGATTTGTCTGGGTAGATTTAGTATTCCAGTCTATTACAGTTCCATATAGTGATAAACCAGCTTTCTCAGCAATATTTAGGAGTGGGAGGGGGATTTATCTTGATAGATTTAGTCTTCGGTAGTCTCTGACAATTCTACATGGTGGTAACCCAACTTTCCTAGGTGGGCAACTAAACCAGTTTTGATAAATCTTCCTCTGCATTGATAACACATACAAATTGCAGAGAAATAGGTCTAATTTTAGTCACCATGATCAACCCTGCCAGGCAGTACGCCTGGTTTACTAGGTTTTACTATGGTGACAGATGCTCTTTAAGGTTAGGCAATTACCAGAACCTCAATCAGTAAACCAGTAGCGCAGCCTAGTATCAGAAAATAGCAAATCCCGGTATCGGATCGATCCGGGTACAAAAGTATTGATTGGTTATCGATAGTTCGATACCCAGTGCAAGCCTAGTACAGTGCGGGACACAGGTCAGAGGAGGCCCGCACCACGTCGCTGCCAAAAGCATGGAGGTAAGTATTAGTGGGTTTTTTTGTTTTGTTTTTTTGAGGGGGGTGGGGGGTTTGGCAAACTGGTGTTGGGCGCACTATATAGGGGTATTTTTTACTGGCACATTATGGGGAAGGGGAGGACAGAAGCACTATGACGGCATCTACTGGGGGTACTAGGAAGGGGTATTTTACACTGGTACATTATAGGGACACTATGGAGGCATCTACTGGGGGCACTATAGAGGGGCCATTTTATACTGGCACACATTATGGGGGTACTATGGTGAAGGGGGGGAGAGGAGCACTATGGGGACATCTACTGGGGGCACTATATAGGGGCATTTTATATTGGCACTTTATGGAAGGGGGGAAAGGAGCGCTATGGGGGCATGTACTGGAGGTTCTATGTAGGGGTATTTTATACTGGAACATTATGGAGGCACTATGTGGAAGGGGAGAGAGGAGCACTATGGGGCATCTACTGGAGGTACTACATTGGGGTATTTTATACTGGAACATTATGGAGGCACTATGTGGAAGGGAAGAGAGGAGCACTATGGGGCATCTACTGGAGGTACTACATAGGGGTATTTTATACTGGAACATTATGGAGGTACTATGGAGAAGGGGGGCAGGAGCACTATGGGGGCATTTACTGCGGGAACTATATAGGGGTAGTTTATAATGGTACACATTATTGGGACACTATTTTTGCACTGGCAAATAGAATGGTGGCATTTTTGTACTAGTTCACATTATTAGGGGAGTATCTTCTGCACTGGCACACATTATATGGGGCATTTTTTGTACTGGTGCTCATTTTAAGGGGGCATTTTTGTACCGGCACACATTAGGGGTCATTTTTCTACTGTCACATTATAAGAATACTTACTATTGAGGGGCATTGTGGTGAAAACGTCAGCTCATCCCGTTTTGTTATATATATATATATATATATATATATATATATATATATAACTCAAGGGCCCACCTGAACCTACAGCCGGCCCTGGACGTCACCAATATGATCTTCTCACATGTATCTAGTATATTGTATGTCTCAATCCCTTTCAAAATTCAGCTGCTGAGGTGATCAGTTGGTTTCCCCAGGACCTGCTCCTGGCTGGGGAAGCGGAGGCCAGCAAGGCATTTGCCTTTGAAAGGGTTGTTACCCCTGAGGACCTGCAGACCTCCCAGTTTGGTCAGACCCATGGTAGGAATCATATTCAGCTGACTACCACCGCTTGGTTGCAGCTCCATTAATCCCTCTTGAGCTCTGCAGATCTTAGGTCTCCCAGCGTCAACATCCAGTTTGACATGGGTCACATAGGTGACACGTCACCACTGCGGCCAGTCATTGAATGCAGTGGCCATGTGACCCGTGTCAAACCAGATATTGACAAAGGGAGACCCAAGACCTGCAAAGCCTGAGGGAGGGCGATGGAGCCATAACCCAGCAGCAGTATGATTCTCACCATCAGTCCAGCCCTACTAGGGGGTCTGCAGAAAAGGTCCCCACAGATGAATGGCTGGCTTCAGTCCTACATTGTAGCTGTCTCTTTTTGCTCAGAGGTGGCTCCAAAATAGGTGGCCCTGATCTATGATGGCCATGTCCCATCACAGAGACTGTGTTAGTAATCAGATAAGTGTGGCTGGTGGCAGCCGCTTATCTCCCTCACCACATAGAATAAGATTACATACTACCTGATCATAAGAATCAGGTTGTTTACTGTGCACTTTACTGATGTGGAGCTGTGGAGAAACTGTAGGTTCTCAGAGCATACAGCAGTCAGGGCATGTTGGGAGTTGTAGTCTCACATGCAAAATGTTGTTTATCTTGCGTGCAGTCCACAGCCACCTGCCTTCAGGGCACATAAATAAATGCCATAGTGCCAGCTGGTTCTGTCATTCTACGATCCGTACGTGCTTACCAGGCAGCACAAGGTTCCTCTGCACTTCCTGCTGCTCTCGGCCAGCTCACGCTTTCAGTTTGCAGCCAGGAAGCAGGGCTGGGCTTCTACTGGGCACGGCTCTGCTGATCTTCCCTTCTCCACAAAGCTGTGCTCTGTGCTGCCCTCTGCCGGGGCCTCCTGAAGTGATCACTCCTGTCTATGCTATCACATGGCTGGTAGTGTCTCTTCTATTGTGTACGGTACTCTGCTGTAACTGCGAGGAGTGAATAAGGAGTCTGCAGAGGATGGGAGGTTTCTAGAAACTAAACTACTGTGGAAACACATGGCTTCTTTCACACACACATTTTGGGGGGGCTGCGTTTTTCTTTTAGCTTGTGAAAAGACACCAGCAGTTTTTTTTACCAGCATTTTTCACACATGTTAACGTGCATTTTTATTTCATATACAGAAGTTTATGGTAAAATACCTGAAAAACAAGTCAGCTAGAGCTCTCTGTGTGTTAAAAAAAAAACATATGGGCCCAAAATATGCACCAAAAGTGAAGAAAAATGTGTGTGGATTATATTTGACTTTTCCGAGACGGCCCAGCCTAAACCATAGCAACTACAAGGGACAGCCTGGGAAATAGTGGTAATTAGAGATGAGCGAGTACTAAAATGCTCGTGTGCTCGGTACTCGAGTCGAACATTTCCGGAAGTTCGGGTGTTCGTTCCGAATAATGAACCCTATTAAAGTCAATGGGAGATCCGAGCATTTTTGCAGGCGACCAAAGTTCTTCATAGGCAAGGTTGCCTAAACACCTGAAAACCTCTGAAAGTGATGGAAACACCACGGAAATGGATAGGGAACACCAGGGGCAGCATGCATGGAGCAGGCAGAGACAGTGCAAGGAGCGACAGGACCTTCAGTGATGGCATGGTCACATGTGCAGGGGGAGGCACTGGGCAGGGACTGTGCAATACATATAATTCGTCCCTCTAATCCCCACTGCTGCAGGACTGACCCTGACACCAAGTGTCACACACACATACACACACCATTACCAAACCAGGGCAATGATCTGTCATTCAGGACTCTGGGAAAGCTGGGTGGGGATTCACCATTTTAAATCTGGCTGTATATTTGCCATTCAGATACTTGTGAAAGCAGAGTGACAACTTGATTTGCAAGAATGATAAAATATGTATAACCCTGCTTTCCCAGGTTCAGAATGACAAAAATCTATTCATTCCAGGAAGACCCAGCTTTCCCATGGATGTGAATTCAAGACAGTGAAACCATTACCACTTGCAAGCATAGAGAAGCTGTCACCCAACTTTCTGAGATTTCTGAATGACAACTTGATCAGGACTCTAAGAAAGCTGGTTGATGACGATCTAATAGAAGGTAATAGATATGTGTGTCAGGATTTATCACTTATGTTTAGATCAAGTCATATTTTCCAGCATCATACATGGGAAAGCTGGGTGACAGGATGTGAATGGCTGCTGTAAGGTGGCGGACACTGGTAGCGGACTGACCCAGTGATCAGTGCTGACATGCTGAGGTCTGGTCACCTGCACCTGGATAAATCCAGTACCATAGTAGTTGGGCCTCAGAAAGAAGTTTTTTTGGAGAGACAGTAGGCACAGCGGAGGAGGAGGAGTAAAATTTTCAAAAGCCAGTAGTACTTGGACCTTAGGCAGAAATTTATGAAGAGAGACAGTAGGCAAACCACAGGAAAACTTCAATTTTCAACAGCCACTAAAATGGCCTCAGGATGAAGTTTTTGGAGAGAGACAGTAGGCGAGCAACAGGCCTTTTGTGCCCCGCCGTAAAGACTGTGTGTAGAGAGCCTGTTGGCCTTCTGTAAACATTGTGTGTAGAGAGCCTGTTGGCCCTCCGTAAACATTGTGTGTAGAGAGCCTGTTGGCCCTCTGTAAACATTGTGTGTAGAGAGCCTGTTTGCCCTCCGTAAAAATTGTTGCGTCAGCAACTGTGATGGAGGAGGAGAATACAAGGGCTCTTAGGGACTTCAACTGCTATCCTGCGGTGGGGAAGAGAAGTGGGGAGATATCCACGACTTGTTCATCTTGATGAATGTAAGCCTGTCGGCGCTGTTAGTCGTCAAGGGGGTCCGTTTGTCGGTGATTATCCCCCCAGCAGCACTAAAAACCCTTTCCGACAGTATGCTAGTGGCAGTGCAGGCCAGCACCTCCAAGGCATACTGCGCCAGTTCAGGCCATTTGTCCAGCTTGGACACCCAATAATTGTATGGCGCGGAGTGATCGCTCAGGACGCTGGTCTGCAACATACTCCCTCACCATCTTGCGGTAAAGTTCCGCCCTACTCTGGACTTACCCGTGGACAGGTGGTACAGTCTGGCTGGGGTGACAAAAAATTGGCAAAGGCCTGACCCAGTGTACCCCTACCCTTGCTGGACACTCTGCCTTTTCTCCTCCTCTCCCCTATTACTTGGCCCACTGCAGTCCGTCCCCTGTCGCTAGCAGTGTCAGATGGAAATGCTTGTAGCATTTTTTGCGCCAGGGCCTTGTGGTATGAATTGACCCTTGTAGTCTTTTCCTCCAAAGGAATTAGAGTGGAGAAATTGTCCTTACACCGTGGGTCTAGGAGGGTGTACACCCAGTAATCATTGGTGGCCAGAATGGTCTTCACGCAAGGATCGCAACAAAGGCAGCCTAACATAAAGTCAGCCATGTGAGGTACAGTCCCACAGCACAACACTTCCCTCTCCTCAATCGACTGACTATCCATCTCCTCCTCCTCCTCTACCTCCACATCCAATTCCTCCTCCTCAGCCCATACCCACGGAACTGCTATGATCGAATCACCCCCTGCAGTGTGGCCTAGAGTCTCGTCCTCCTCTACCTCCTCCTCCAATTCACGCTGCAAAACTGATCTGTGGGTGGTCTGGCTGTCAAAGAACACATTGTCTTCCCCCATCTCCTGTGACATGCCTAAAGCCTCTGATATTAAGTTCTTTAAAGGGTTTCTGTCACCAGTTTTTTCGGTATGAATCAGGCTGACATTAGAGATGTGCTAATGTCACCTGATTCCAAATATATATCTGTTTTATTTACTGGTGCCCCCATTTTTATATAAAATGAACTTTTATTTTATGCTAATAAGGCTCCTAGGTGCAAGGGGCGTTACCTCTGCTCCTAGAGGCTCTGTTGATTGACAGGACCAGGCAGAGAAGAAACACTCAATTCACCATACCTTTTAAGGACCTTCAATGATGTCATGACCATGTGATCAGTCACATGGTTAGAATCACACAAACAGCCTGTCTCCTCCTAAACATGTGACTGATCACATGGTCATGACATCATTGAAGGTCTTTAAAAGCTATGGTGAATGCAGTGTTTCTTCTCTGCCTGGTCCTGTCAATCAACAGAGCCTCTAGGAGCAGAGGTAACGCCCCTTGCACCTAGGAGCCTTATTTGCATAAAATAAAAGTTCATTTTATATAAAAATGGGGGCACCAGTAAATAAAACAGATATATATTTGGAATCAGGTGACATTAGCACATCTCTAATGTCAGCCTGATTCATACCGAAAAAACTGGTGACAGAAACCCTTTAAGGAGTTTTGGATGAGCCACAGCAGCGGAATGGTGATGCTGATGATGTCCACATCGCCGCTAACTAGAGATGAGCGAACATGCTTGTCCAAGCTTGATGCTCGTTCGAGCATTAGGGTATTCGCATATGCTCGCTACTCGGACGAGCATATTGCGATCCTTGAGGAAATGGCAACTTCCTCTTCCTGCATGTTAGCCGCCTTTTTTCAGCCAATCAACATGCAGGAGAGTCTTTGGTACCTCCTAGCATCACGTGGGGCCCCTACAAGTCGATAGCAGGGATTGGCTGGTCAGATCAGATGACCTGGGAATATAAGAATGTGGTCCTGCGCTGCTCGCGTCATACGCCGTCTGCATGAGATTAGGGATAGAGCTTCTGTCTGTCAGGGAGAGTGTTAGGGCCTGAATTTAGTTGTTGGTTAGGCAGGAATCACCCACAAAGAACCCAACAGCCCTTCTAAGGGCTACAAGCACGTTTTTTTTTTTTGGTCTCCTCCTGGCTGCTGGCTGGGACTGGTAGTGCAGCTACCGCCATCTTGGCTGCACACTGTTAGGGCGTGAAATTAGAATCTGGTTAGGCAGGAATCATCCACAAAGAACCCAACGCTCCTTCTAAGGGCTACAACGACATTTTTTTTTGGCCTCCTCTCGACTGCTGGCTGGGACTTGTAGTGCAGCTACCGCCATCTTGGCTGCACACTGTGCACAGCGACTGGTGGCAGAAAGGGGACAGCACATGGTCCACACAGACCCCAATGAAATTGCCCAAAGTCCTCTCAGTACTCATTTTTGCTGCTGCTGTACCTTGGCTTGCTGGAATCTGTAGTGCAGTCTAGGGAATATGTTTTTTTCACTCAGTTATATAAACTACAGTCCAGTGAACAATTGTGAGGTGTGCGATACACTAGCCGCAGTCTTAGGCTGGGAAGGGCCAATAACCGTGTCCCTTCCCACCCTGGTAGTGCCAGGCTGCAGCTACTGGTTGTATCTGGCTGGTGAAGGAAAAAGGGGGGGACCCCACGCCATTTTTTTACAAAAATAATTAAATAATTTTTAAAAAATGGCGTGGGGTCCCCCCCTTTTTTCCTTCACCAGCCAGATACAACCAGCAGCTGCAGCCTGGCACTACCAGGGTGGGAAGGGACACGGTTATTGGCCCTTCCCAGCCTAATTGTACCAGCCTGCAGCCACCCCAGAGCCAGACCCTCAATTTAGAAGGTCTGGTCCTGCGGGTACCCGGTTCTTCCCGGCACCCCTGGTGGCGGTGGGTGCCGAGGTAATAGATGTTGGGGTTAGTGCTGGCCTGCCATACCGGCAAGCACTAAGCCCAGTATTAGTAATCAGGGCCGTCTGTAGATAGCCATAATTACTAAAACTGTAGTATTGTAAAAAAAAATACACACACACCAGTATAAAACATTTTATTGAAATAAACACTCCCCCAGACCCCTGTTTGACCATTTTATTAAAAAAAAAAAAAAAAAAAAGCTGGTCCGACGTAGTCCACCGAATCCGACGTAGTCCTCTGCATTCACGACCCTGAAAAATAGAAAACAAACACACAAACACAGACCACTTACCTCTTCCTGCCGTGGGATAATACACACAGCGATGTCACTGTACAGGGATAATAAACACAGTGATGTCACTGTACAGGGATAATAAACCTCAGATCAACACATTGTGCCCCCATCAGACCTCAGATCAGCGTCTTGTGCCCCCATCAGACCTCAGATCAGCATCTTGTGCCCCCATCAGACCTCAGATCAACACAATGTGTCCCCATGTGCCCCCATCAGACCTCAGATCAACACAATGTGTCCCCATGTGCCCCCATCAGACCTCAGATCAACACAATGTGCCCCCATCAGACCTCAGATCAGCGTCTTGTGCCCCCATCAGACCTCAGATCAGCGTCTTGTGCCCCCATCAGATCTCAGATGAACACAATGTGCCCCCATCAGACCTCAGGTCAGCATCTTGTGCCCCATCAGACCTCAGATCAACATCTTGTGTCCCCCTTCAGACCTCAGATCAGCCCCCAGTGCCCCCATTAGACCTCAGATCAGCCCCTAGTGCCCCCATCAGACCTCAGATCAGCCCCCAGTGCCCCCATCAGACCTCAGATCAGCCCCTAATGCCCCCATCAGACCTCAGATCAGCCCCCAGTGCCCCCATCAGACCTCAGATAAGCCCCCAGTGCCCCATGAGACCTCAGATCAGCCCCCAGTGCCCCCATTAGACCTCAGATCAGCCCCTAGTGCCCCCATCAGACCTCAGATCAGCCCCCAGTGCCCCCCTCAGACCTCAGATCAGCCCACCCAGCTACTTTAAAAAAGCATACTTACCTGTTCTGGCCGCCGCTGTCCTCAGGCTCCCCGCTCCACTGTCTTCCCTGCCAGAGTGCACTATGACCTGACGCAGCGTCAGGTTATAGTGCGCGCCGGCAGGCCAGATAGTGGAGCGCGGAGCCTGAGGACAGCGGCGGCCAGAACAGGTAAGTATGCTTTTTTAAAGGGGGGCCCGGTCGGCACGGATCATCACGAGTCCTCGCTGGCTCGTGATGCCGAGCCGAGTCGAAGCGGGCAATATTCGAGCGAATCCCGAATATTGCCGCTTCGGCTCGCTCATCACTAATAAACTACAGTCCAGTGCAAAATTGAGTGTTTGCGGTGCAATAGCTGGAGTCTAAAGACTACATTTTTTTGCCTCAGATAGTAATTCTACTGTCTACTGAATACGGTTTTGGCCTCAGATATTAACTCGACAGTTTGGTGAATATACAAAATGTTGAACCCAAGGGCTAAGGGTCGAGGGCGTGGGCGTTCAAGTAGTGTAGGGGGCAGAGGCCGTGGTCCTGGGCAGGGTGACACTGTACATGCTGATGAGGAAGCAGTGGAACGCCGCAAAGTTTCGCTCCCTAGCTTCATCTCGCAACTTACTGGGTCACGTGGTACACCACTATTGAAACCACAACAGTGCGAACAGGTGATGACGTGGATAGCGGACAATGCGTCCAGTAATTTATCCACCACCCAGTCTTCCACGCAGTCCACCCACGCTAGCCAAGGGAGTAGACCTCTGGCTCCTCCAGCTCAACCTCCTTCCCCCCAGCCTGCCCCCCCACGGAAAATATGGATTCAGATCCGGCATACTCACAGGAACTCTTTTCAGGACCCTACCCAGAGACACAAACCACTGCTCAAGAGCAACCTGAGCAGTTGCTCTGTCCCGATGCCCAAAATTTAGAACTTACACAGTCTGTGGGTGATGAGAGTGTGGACTTAGTGCAAGTAGTGCGTGAAGAGGTGTCGGATGATAATGATGATGATGATGAGACACCGTTGTCAGACAGTGACGTTGTTGTCAGGGCAGTAAGTCCGAGGGGGGAGCAGAGTGAAGAATCGGAGGAAGAGCTGGTGGATGATGAGGTGACTGACCCGAGCTGGGTTGGTAATCCAACTCAAGACAGTGCTTCTGAGGGGGAGGCAAGTGCAGCACCAGAACAGGTTGGAAGAGGCAGTGGGGTGGCCAGAGGGAGAAGCTGGGCCAGAGCAGGTAGATCAGCAACTGTTTCACAGTCAAGCTCCCGTGCCGAGGCCTAGATGTTCGCAAGTCTGGAGGTTTTTTAAAGAAAGTGAGGATGACCGACGGACTGTGGTGTGCAACCTGTGCCACACCAGGATCAGCAGGGGAGCCACCACTACCAGCCTAACCACTACCAGCATGCGCAGGCATATGAGTGCTAAACATCCAACTCAGTGGAACCAAGGCCGTTGACCGCCTGCGGGTCACACCACTGCCCCTTCCCCTGTGTCACATGCTGGCTCGGCGAGTCAACCCCCCGCCCAGGACCCCGGCACGAGCGCCTCCCGCCCTACAACCACCCCTTCACCTCCACGATCCTCCACAACCTGCATCAATGTGTCCCAGCTCAGCGTTCAGCTGTCTTTGCAGCAGACATTTGAGCGCAATCACAAATACAATTCCAGCCACCCACATGCACAAGCCCTAAACGTCCACATCTCCAAATTGTTGAGCCTGGAGATGCTGCCCTATAGACTGGTAGAGACTGAGGCTTTCCGCAACCTGATGGCGGTGGCTGTCCCTCGGTACTTGGTCCCCAGCCGCCACTATTTTTCCCGATGTGCCGTCCCAGCCCTACACCAGCACGTGTCAGAGAACATCATCCGTACCCTGACCAACGCGGTTAGTGATAAGGTCCACCTAACCACGGACACGTGGACAACTGCTGCCGGGCAGGGACACTATATCTCACTGACGGCACATTGGATTAACTTGGTGGAGGCTGGGACCGAGTCTGACCTTGGGGGCCGCTCATGTACTGCCCACACCGAGGATTGCAGGGCCTACCTCGGTCACGGTTTCTCAGATGTACTATGCCTCTTCCTCCAACCCCTCCTCCTCCTCCTCTGAATTACCATCCGTGGGCACGGCGCCTTCAGTCGGTAGCTCTAGGCGCAGCAGCAGTGCCGTGGGTAAGCGCCAGCAGGCGGTGCTCAAACTGCTGAGCTTAGGTGACAAAAGGCACACCTCCCAAGAGCTGTTACAGGGCATCACGGCGCAGACCGATGTGTGGCTGGCACCGCTGAACCTCAAGCCAGGCATGGTTGTGTGTGACAATGGGCGTAACCTGGTGGCGGCTCTGCAACTCGGCAGACTGACACATGTGCCATGCCTGGCCCACGTGTTCAATCTCATAGTTCAGCGGTTCCTCAAGACATTTTGCTCACCAAGGTGCGCCGCATCTGTGCGCATTTCCGCAAGTCAAGCACAGATGCTGCCACTCTCAGGGCAGCGCAGCGGCGCCTACAACTGCCAGCTCACCGACTGTTGTGCGACTTGCCCACAAGATGGAATTCGACATTAAACATGTTATCCAGAGTTTACCAGCAGCGCAGAGCGATTGTAGACTGCCAGATGTCAACTTCCACCAGAACTAGTAGTCAGGTCAGTCAGCTTCCTCAAGTCTACAATGAGGAGTGGACGTGGATGTCTGATATCTGTCAGGTGTTGAGCAACTTTGAGGAGTCAACACAGATGGTCAGCGGCGATGCCACCATTATCAGCCTCACCATCCCGCTGCTTTGCCTGTTGAAAAACTCACTGCTCAGCATGAAGTCAGAAGCTTTGCGCTTGTCACAGGAGATGGGGGAAGAAGATACGTCGCTTGATAGCCAGAGCACCCTCCGGTCTGTTTCTCAGCTCGAATTGGAGGAGGGGGAGGAATGAGGAGGAAGAGGAGGAGAATGTTGGCGAAACAGAAGAGGGTACCAATGCTCAGTCCTTCTTAACTCTTGAGCGTGTATGGGCTGAAGAGGAGGAGGAATTCTTGCGTGTTGGGACTCTGGCGCACATGGCAGACTTCATGTTAGGCTGCCTATCCCGTGACCCTCGCGTTAGAAGCATTTTTTCAAACACCGATTACTGGGTGTTCACTCTCCTGGACCCACGGTACAAGCTGAACCTTTCCACTCTCATCCCTGTAGAGGAAAGGAGTATGAGAGTGAATCAATAGCAACAGGCCCTGGTGCACAAGCTGAAACAATCCTTCCCATCTGACGCCGCTAGCGGCAGAGGGCGTGGTTCTGTGGGCCAAGTAGCGGGGGAGAGGAGGCAAGCAGGCAGCTTGTCCAGCACTGGCAGGGGAACGCTCTCCAAGGCCTTTGCCAGTTTTATGTCACCCCAGCAAGACACTGTTACCTGTCCCCAGTCTAGGCAGAGTAGGGGGGAGCTGTACAGAAAGATGGTGAGGGAGTACCTAGCTGACCATACCAACATCCTGCGTGATCACTCTGCTCCATACAACTACTGGGTTTCAAAGCTGGACACGTGGCCTGAACTGGCGCTGTATGCCTTGGAGGTGCTGGCCTGCCCTGCCGCTAGTGTGTTGTCAGAGCGTGTATTCAGTGCAGCTGGTGGCGTCATCACCGATAAGCGTACATGCCTGTCAACTGACAGTGCTGACAGGCTGACGCTTATTAAAATGAACAAAGCCTGGATTTCACCGGAATTCAAATCTCCTCCGGGGGAAAGCAGCTAAAGAATAAGATTCCTTATGTATTTGATTCCTCTCCTCTACTCTTCCTCCTTCTCTTCATTGCCAAACGCTGACCCAAAAGGGAATTTTTTAGAGGGCCAACTGGCACTCTTTTAAGACAATGTTTCCGGAGGGCCACCTACAGGCCCTCTCTCCAAACAATTTTTCTGGTTCGTCAACTACAGACACTCTAAAACCATTTTTCAGGAGTGTCAACTACAGACACACAAAAATATTTTTTCGGAGGCTCACCTACAGCCATTTGACTGCAATCTCAGTCGGACAAAGGCATTGATGGTGTCACCACCATGCTGTGTCAGGCTAAATTTTTGGGTGGTTCACCTGCTACCTCAGTCTAACTCGATCACTCTGTTGTCACCGCCGCCATACAGGGCCACTTTAAATTTTTATGTGCTTCGCCTGCTCCAGCACTGTAACTCGGTCACTCTGTTGTCACAGCCATACAGGGTCATGCTTAATTTTGATGTGCTTCTGCAGCGACTGGGGTGCCGCGGTTGCTACGGGGGCGACCCTTTTCCCCCTCCAGGGCCCTCTAAGGTGTTTTCCCTTTATGTCCCAGTGGTAGGAGTGCCAAGGGGTATTTAGGCCACTCACGTCTTTAGTGGTGTTGTCACGGTGTTCCTACCTCGTGAGACGGACAGGCCCCAGGCGGTGGCTCCGGCTGCAATAAATTTACTAGGAGTAGTAATTGAGGGTCGTCCGGTGGGAATGATGCGCAGACTTGTATGAAGAGTCCAACGTAGTTTTATTAACTTATCTTGGTAGGCAGATAACTAGTTTCATTCCTCAACTTGGTGTCCAGCAAGTGCAGCTATTACTTATACTTGGCAGATGCTTGGTAATTCAGGTTTCAGGCTTCCTGTTCTAAGCTGAGGCTACCTCTTAAGTCTGGCTTCCCTTGAGAGTATTGCTTTGCCTTATTGCAGGCTATATTACTCTGTATTTAGGGAGCAGCAGAGCTGAAGGTGCTCCACTGTCCTGCACATGTCCTCCCTGATCAGGGTACAGGGGACAACTCCATGACTAAAACTTGTCTTAACTGTCATTTCCTCTCACTGCCAGAAGTTGGAAGAGCTTAACTTCTCTCCAGCAGAGGGGGTCAGAATGGACTAAGGACTGTACCATTCTGGTAAAACTACATCTGAATCTGCCATAGTATTTACTGACACCTGCTGGTACACCAGGTACATTACATGGGAAACAGTTGCATAACATTGAATATAATACATATTAATGCTGGTGATTACATTAATGCACAGAATTACATTTTCAAAGTAGCATACAGATAGAAGCTGGTTATGCAGAGTTGTAACACTACTCTGGGGTGTTACATTCCCCCTTACTTAAAGTCAAGCCGTCCTCGGCTTGTGCTTAGGAGGTGCTCGTAGGGTACCCAAGGGAAATTAAAGTGCTGAATTACGTATCTGGAAGACTGACATAAAGCTACCAATAGGTTCCTGCCCTTGTGAGTAGGGTGTCCAATCACAGTTTCCCTCTCGGTATAACCAGTGAACCAAAAAGTCTGCACCAAGCAATCATTCCTGGCTTTCTTTTAAATATTCTGGCCACGAATACCAAAGGAAGCATGGGGGTGTCTTTACTCTGTAATCCCACCATTTTGCAATGAAAGTCCACAAATAGAAGGGTGGCTTCATACTGTAATCCCTTCCAAGCACCAAGGCCTAATAATGCTTTACGCTTTGTCACCTTGATGACTGCACAGGTAGCTAAACTTATTTCCCTAAGACAGGTGCACCTTGTCTTAGGATATTTTCAACTAGGAGGAGGAAACGGTCCACCTTCCATAGTTCCATGAGGGTTACTCCCTCTTAACTCATGTTTTTCTTTGCAGCGGGGTTACCCTTTACGTTGTTAGATCTGCTTGTGACTCTACCACTTGGTCCTCCCTGTGTAGCGACAGCACATGAACCAAAGCACAGGACATACTGGCTCCTTCCCTTTCCCAATTCTGTGGAGAGAAAAAGGTTAAGGGCATATGCAAATACCATAAAACGCCTACTCTTTCTAAACTACCACAAGGTAAAGTGGGACCAGAAATACTTTTGAGTCCTCAGAGGCAGTCCATATGAGCAATAAAGCAAGATGCTAACTATCTGGCTAACAATATAAAATTCCAAGTCCATTCAAAAAGTGCATATGAGGTCACATTGTTGTATTCAAAAAGAGTCCATAAAATGGGCAAAACAATTATAAACGTTGCTGAAATATCAAACATTAGTGCAAAAATGTAACAGTAGAAATCACAAAGAGCTCAGATATACTTTTGAGTCTATTCTTTGGGTCCTGGCTTGTAACATTGCAAAACTGGAACTTATAACACAAAAAGTTATTTATAATCCACATAGGGCAGAAGAACAGGTAGTTGTAATCCGCATTAGGTAGGTAATTCCCATAGTGGGTGATTTTCCTCACAGAACGAGGTCTCCACTGGAGTAGCTGGGTGTCTCTGGCTCGGCTGCTGCTGCAGCTGAAAGTCCCTATAACGAACAGGCAGCTGACCTCTAGTGTTCCGTTGGGATCTCCGCAGAGGCAGTTCAGAGTCTCCGGGGACGGAGGTAGAGTCCGGAACTTGTGAGGAAGGATCAGTAACCAGCCTTGGCTCTGTAGGTGCAGTGGTCTCCGGAACTGGCATTAGGATACGGATTTGAGGTTGAAGAAACCACTGAAGGGGGTCAAGCATGGAAGACCATTCTGTTTCCGGTTCGGTTTCTAGAGATAAAGGTAGCTCAGGTGACTCATCCACTTCTGGTTGCTCCTGAACAGGTTCCTGGAGGCATTTCTTGAGTCTGTTGCGATGTACTCGCTGAATACCTTTACCCTCTCTCTGGATTTCATAGACTTCCGATGAGGGAACAGCAACTACTGTATATGGCTGGCGTTCCCAGCGACTATCCAGCTTGCTTACTGGGTGATTGTTTTTGAGCCAGACCTGGTCTCCTGGTTGTAAAGGTTCAGCATGAGCATGTAGATCAAAATCCTGTTTTTGTTTCTGCTGAGCCTTCTCTATTTTAGATTCCACAATTTCTCTGGCCTCTTCTAGACGTCTCTGATGCTCTTTTACCCACTCAGATTGAGGAAGGAGTGGTTCAGAGTCCGGCACGGGGACATCGAGGGCGTGGTCGGCAGGTAAACAACCCTGTCTTCCAAACATGAGATAGTATGGGGTGTACCCGGTGGAGCAATGAATTGTGTTATTGTATAGGTACACTAGTTCAGGTAGAAGTAATGGCCACTCTGCCCTCTTGTGAGGTGGCACAGCCTTGAGCATATTGATTAATGTCTGGTTCATCTTTTCGCACAGACCATTTCCTTGCGGGTGATACGCAGTGGTCCTTAGTTTTTTGCAGTTGTAAAAGGCACAAAGTTCATAGAACAATTGAGCCTCAAATGCGGATCCTTGATCAGTGAGTATTTTGTCTGGAGACCCATAAGGTAGAATGAAGCTTTTCCACATGGCAGCTGCTGTAGTTTTAGCAGTTAAGTCCTTTACAGGTATGGCCACGACGAACTTGGTTGTAGTGGTCGATGATTGTCATGGCATAGGTATATCCGGATCTGCTGGGTTCCAGTTTCACGTGGTCGATAGCCACAATTTCCAGAGGACTCCTACTCACTATTGGATGAAGGGGTGCTCGTTGGTCATGCCTTTCTCCTCGGGCTACAGCACAGGTGGGACAATCCCTGCACCAGGCTTCAATATCACTTCTCAT